>APFE030026333.1:0-11018 GCA_000404065.3 Pinus taeda
AACAAAAGCAGAAGGAAGCCGAATTTAAATGTCATAATGAATCAGGAAGCAGCAGAGAGTATTAGTGTTGTGGAAAAGGGTATCAGGGAAAATATTTCAGCAGCCCGAATCAAGAAAACATTAAAGGGCCATCCAGCAAAGTCAGCGAAACAGTAAAGGCCATTTAAGGACTCTCAAATCACAGTTACTGCACATCAAAGTCACACAAAGATCAGTGGACCAGAACTCAATGCGCAGTTATTACAGAAGCACTACACCAAGCCACCGAGGACCATATTAAACTCATTTTGATCCAGCTTCCTCTGGCACAGCTCAATAGATATTTACTTGCATTAAATTTTAGCACAGGTTTTAGGGTTAGAAAGATTTTTCCCACAGACCTATTTAGGTTGGTTGTAATAAGTATTTTTGGATATTTGCCCTATATAAAGAGTCCTGAACAATGTAATAAGGATTGGTTGGTTAATTGGTGAAATTGTCCTAAGTGGAGACCTGCACTGTATACTGTGAAAGCTTCTATAATCAAAGACTGCTGAAATGCATGGATTTTGAAACTGTCTGTTGTGTTTAATTGGCTGAAGAGTGACTATGGAATTCCTGTGCTTCTACATGGTTCAATAAGTGTCCCTTAACTCTGTTTATTTTCTCATGTTTATTTTATCATCTATGTTCCACCATCTAAAATTACAGAAAGGAAGAATAGTTTAGGATTTGCTTGGCAGCACCCTATGCTCAATTTCTGTGATTTCTACATGTTTCCATCAGGAATAGTTATGAATATGCATGCTTCAATAATCATGTTTACACTGTTTCTTTCACATATGAATGTTAGTTAGAAATTCTTAACTGCTCCTAGATAACCATTCATTCACCTCCCTTCTCTGTTAGCTGATGAAAGATTCTTAATTGTCTTTCATCTCTGACTTTCATCCCACCTTTTCAGCAATTGGTATTGTTTCATGTGTAGCTATCCTGCTCTATAATCCTCTTGTGACCAAGAAAACGCAACAGCAAGCCTTAATCCATGACTCCATGCCAAATGGTTTGAAACTTATCACACTATCCCTTGCCTCTCTGCTTAAAAGGATACCTTCTTCCACCCAAACAAAAATCAAAACCCCTTGAACCCAATAGCTAGCCTAAAATCATCATCAACAAAGCTAAATTATTAAGAGAGAGCCCTCTCTGATTGCAGGTGGGCTAGAACCTACAATCCAAATATTGGTTTGTGGTTACCTCGGCCGTATCCCTTCAAGAGCTTCGGGACAACCTGAGTGATAACAGGTTGTCACGGTGACTGGTTCCAAATGCTCATATCTATAAATCTTTTCACTTTGATCTCTACAATGCTAGATTTTATCACCAACTAGTAAATATTAATCTTTGTGAAAGGTGAGTTTGTATGGTTTGAATTCCTAGATATTTTAGCGTGTTACTTTGTTTGTTTTTACTTTTTACAAGACCTTAGGTGTGGATTGTGAATATTATTTAATTTTAATAATAAAAACTTATTTGGATTGAATCTAATGGCAACAATGTCGGAAGTTACCGATAAAAACCTCCCATTTAATGGGAACCCTAATCCTCTCCCTAATTTTACAAATGTCGATCCTCCTTATATGGCTACATTGTCACTTCCTGGATTCACAATAGGTTTACCTACATGGCTGTTCTCAACTTCTTTAATTCCAAATACTTCAATTGTACCATCTCAACTGAGTTTTTCACCTTGACCGAGTTCTCCATCTCAACATCACCAACCTACTATTGACCCTTTATCTTCTTCTTCGCTTGGTAAAAGCCTTGATGCTAGTAACCAAGTGACTAAGAAGAAGAAGAAAAGGAAGAAGAAGAAGAAGAAAGATAAGAAAGTAGTCAACTGACCAACCATGGCAATAAGTATTGGTAATGTTGAAGGAACTTCTACAGTGCATCGTAAGCATAAATACCCTTGCAAGCTTTGTAAGGGTGACCACTTCCTTATCAATTGTCCTAGTATTCCTAAGGTTTTGGAAGTATGGTCAAATAATTATTATCAACTTACTGTTGATCCATCAACCAATGATTCTCATATTCCAGGGAAAAGATTAAGGTCATGTTTCCTTGTAGGTTATGGAAAGGGACTCATCATAGTCACCTTTTCCCTCACATGGATGAAGCCTCAGAATTGTTGGAAAAAATTATTGCTTCACAACAACAACTTCCAACTAATTACTGTAAACTATCTCCCCATCTACTGTCAGTTGAAAAAGTGATTGATCTAAATATAAATACAGACAATCCCACTCTTCCAATGGAGGGTGAAACATGTATCACTCAGGTTGATGGACTATTTGTTGATCAAGTGGCCGAATAGATTCCATCTTTGGTCGATCGCACTCTCCCTTTGGAGAGTGAACTTCATACCACTCAAGTTCTTCATGTTACCTCAAATTCTTCTACACATGGGGGCATTTCATATGTTTCTTCTAAACCCCATCCAAGCAATGAGGTTATTTCATTTTATTAGAGTAGACTGACAGATTCTCATCTTCCTTTTTCCACCCCTTTCCAAATCATTGTGAAGGCTTATGGTAAGAATGTGCGTCACAAAAATGTAGATGAAGGTGCTTCTATCAGTATTTTATCCTCGACTTCTTGGAAATCTTTAGGTTCCCCTCAGCTTGTAGTTGTTACACAGAATTCGTTAGCTTTTAACAAAACCGTTAGTGAACCTTTAGGGATCCTTCCTAAGTTACCTATTACATTGGAAGGTAAAACTATCTGTATTGGTCTTATGGTAGTCAAAGGTCCCTTAGATTTCAATTTTCTCCTTAGGTGAGACTATGTCTATGCCATGAAAATTATCATATCGACACTCTTTCATATGATGTCCTTCCCTCACAATGAAAACATTGTGACGGTTGATTAAATTTCATACGTTGATCTTGCTTCAACTACCAGTCATCTGACACCCCTAAATGTTCCTTATATGGAAGTGGTACCTACCCCGCCATGGGTTAATTATGTGGCAACTAGTCCCACATTTTCAGTTACCGATGCAATCAAGCCTCTCACTATTTTCTCGACTTCTTTTGACTTAGATCCGGTAGCTAACATGGTCAAAACATCAATGGGGGCATTTGAATATGATTTTATTATCCCTACTGATCCCCTTGACATGTTCTTCCAATTTATGAAGACCTTTTGGAAGCCATGATCAAGGGGTGTCCCTTGATGTGTGTTTCTTCCATATGGAAGCCATGAACAAAGTATCTCTGAGGATAGTTCTTTTCCTATGTCAAACTCATTAAAAAATGAAATAGGTCTCATGAGGATAGTTATTTTATTGTGTAAACCTCATTAAAAAATGAAACATATCCTTATGAGGATGGTTCTTTTCCTATGTCAACCTTAAAAAATGAAACATATCCTTATGAGAATGGTTCTTTTCCTATCTCAACATCAAAAAATGAAATAGGTCTCATAAGGATAGTTATTTTACTGTGTCATCCTCGTTAAAAAATGAAACCGATCCTTATGAGGACATTTCTTTATTGTGTCAACCCCGTTAAAAAATGAAACAGATCCTTATGAGGATGGTTCTTTTCCTATGTCAACTTCATTGAAAAATGAAATTGGTCTTGTGGATAGTTCTTTTACTGTGTCAACCCCATTAAAAAATGAAACAGATCCTTATGAGGATGGTTCTTTTCCTATGTCAACCTCAAAAAATGAAATAAGCCTCATGAGGATAGTTCATTTACCATGTCAACCTCGTTAAAAAATGAAACAGATCCTTATGAGGATGGTTCTTTTCCTATATCAACCTCGTTAAAAAATGAAAAAGGTCTCATGAGGATAGTTCTTTTACTCTGTCAACCTCGTTAAAAAGTGAAATAGATCCTTATAAGGATGGTTCTTTTACTGTGTCAGCCTTGTTAAAAAATGAAACAGAGTCTCATGAGGATGGTTATTTTATTGTGTCAACCTCGTTAAAAAACGAAATAGGGCCTCATGAGGATGGTTCTTTTACAATGTCAACCTCACCAAAAAAAATGAAATAAGTGCATTAAGGATAGTTCTTTACTGTGTCAACCTCGTATAAAAAATAAAACAACTCTTCATGAGCATAGTTTGTTTCCCATGTCAAGCTCGTTAAAAAATGAAACAAATCCTCCCCTATTATCATTCAGTCTTTAACTAGATCTCATAAATGTTAAGTCGAGTCTTTCTGATCTCATAAACAAGCCTCCATTTCATCCTCTTATGGATAACTTGTAGTATACTCGGGTGAATGAAATGAAGTTTAGGGGACATGTTCCCTTGCATTCGTTATGTTGGGGGCATGAAAACTTATCTCAAGCTCAATTTTTTTTTGTTTCAAGCTTGTGTAAAAATGAAACCAATCTCAAGAAAAATTTTCCTATGTTTCAAGCTTGTGTAAAAATGAAACCTATCACGAATCCATTTCGGTTATTATTTTGACGACTCATTAAACTCATGAAAATCCCAAGCTTCTTTTGCTATATTTTCATGCTCCTAAAATGTACATGAAAATGTCAAGTTCTTTCCGTCTTTTCCTGCTTGTTAATTAAATTGAATGTCAGTAAGATGAGTATATTATTATCACTTTTTCGAACTCGTTAAAACTTAAGAAAAAGAGAAACCATAGAGTCCTCTTTTAATCCCTTTTCAGACTCTTGAAATATGAAAGTATCACCGAGTAATTGATTGTTCAAACTTGTAACATTAAATGAACAACTGTCCACTTAGTATAAGTTTACCCCTTTTACAGACTGAGCTAGGACTATTTACGAAAAAGGTATACATTGATCAAACATGGTCAATAGAGTTCTCTTTTGTATTATTTTATCCTTTTTCTGACCTGAAGGACCAACGCTTATGAAAAAGAATCTGATGGAGTCTACTTATGTTTTTCTTCTAACTCTCTAAAACTGAAAAACCCCAAGCTTTACTTTCTCCAGGCTCGTTAAAAATTTACGGTAAAAGAACTGAATGAGTTTCCTTTTTATGTCTTCTTCAAACTCTTTAAGATAAAATAAAATTGAGCTACTCCTTTACTGGACTCATAAAAACTAAACAGTATAGGACTCGTTAAGCATAATGAGACTAAACCATTCCTTTTAGGGTTCATTAAAACTACTAGGATGGCCTCATCCGAAGGATGAGCTTACAGGACAACCAAATGTTATCCTCCTCAATATTGTAAAAAATAAAGAGGTACTTTCCAGTAATGGTGGGGTGGAATTTGAGAAGAAAAGTTCATTTCTTGTATTTCAAGCAGTATGTCACTCTTGAAAATGACACTCCGTCACATATCCTTTTGGGTTGGGGAATCCGTTTGTCTCACAGTTAATCGAACCTTATTGAAAGTATTCAATTGGTTTTTGGTATTATCGTTGAGTCAAATTTTTCCAAGTCATTTTGTCATGTCGCCAATATGTTCAAGAGAATTCTAAACCTAAATTCAAATTACCTTGCAATTTGTAGCCTTCAATTGCATCATCCATCCTTGAGTCAGTCCTTGCAAACTATTTTCCAAAACTTGACATTATGTTTCGTGTCATAGAATTTCTTGCAATAGGTCACTTCCTATCGACTTCAGCTCATTATCTAGGAAGGTGATCTAGAAACCTTCAGTACCTTGAAGCCTGCATGCCTTAATGGCAGGTTTCTTGCCTTTGATGACATGTTCTCATCATTGGCCTTCGATCGGATGATTCTATGAGTGTTCAACTTCAGATCATCTTTTCACACTTCGCAGACTATACTGGAAGTACCTTGAGAGCCATTGTCATTATTGGTGGTTTCTCTCGCACTTGTTAAAGGTTCACATCATTGACCGATAATCAAGTGGTTTCTACCATGTTCAACTTCAAGACATTTACTCGCACGGTTAGATTCATACTATGGATCAAGAGATGGAGATCAAGACCATGGATCTAGTTTCATCCATCTAGGTTATGAGGAATTTTGTATTCATGATTATATAGAGAGTTATATGTTTGATGGTTGCATCCATCCTATATCTATTTGACATAATGTATTTCCGCATTATGCTTTAAGACACTTATGTTCTGAGTATGGGAATGCCTACCTCAACGATGATTATTATATTGCATTGTAATCCTTGATTGATTGTTGCAAGTTTCCAACCATGATCTATGATTCAATCCTTGATATGATAAAGTACTTTAGTCCTCAAACCTTTCTGACTTCTCTCTTTAGGGGGAAATCTGTTACACTTCATTTTGTCAACATGACAAATGATCATCAAAACTGGATCTCTCGCCATCCATCCAAGTGTCATGAAGCACTCCCTTTCAAGTCAACAACTTATATACCTTGAATAAAGTGGAATTTCTGGATCTCATGGTACAAAATCCTGATTTTGAGCATCTGTGTAGTTTTTCTGAACAAAAACCACGCATGTGCAGTTTCTTCCACTGTAATCTATGCAGAACTGTGCTCTATTTATGAACAAAAACTGTGCAGGTGAATTAATAAAAATTTAAAATAAAAATTGATATCTAGAAGCATTGTTGGGTGAATCATTCCCAACAGAAAGCCTCGAACTCATGTTTATTCGAGCCTAACCTCAGTTTTATTGAACTAATTCCCATTCTTCAAGGAGACCTCATCCCTGTTTTAATGGATCTCATCCTTGGACTAAGGATCTCAAACTACTTCCTTTTGGCCTATGAATCAAGCTAGAGGTGGGGAAATTGAGGGGAGGCTTTTGAGAGTAAGTTTATGCTAAGGGAATCAGGTTGGAGAGATTATCATTCTTGGAGAGAATTGAGATCAATGGGAAGATCTTCACAACATCAAGGCACAGGTTTTGTAGCTCCTTTATTTTTATGAAATTAATACAAACAAGCATTTCTTCTCACTTCATTGTTTAATGAATTAATTGATCAATTTCATGGATGGTTTATGTTATTTGTATTTGTCCATTAGAATGATATTTGTTACTAGTCTCCTTGATCACTAGTTTGAATTGTTAAATCATTTATGTTGCATACGCCTTTGATCCTTTGTTGTTTCCATGTGTGCAGGTCTAGATTCAAGCATGGAGGAGCTGCACTGAAGCACAAAGGGGGATATTCATCAAGCATGTCTTAATAAGGTATGAATTTCCATTTCTCACCTTGTTATATTATGATTCAAGAAAAGATAAATTCAGGGAAGGAATTCACTTGATTGTCTATTTGCTTCTAGTTTCCTTTTAGGATCTAGGGAGATCGCTCTTGTCTGCAAGCGGGATTTATCCGCCTAACAAATGGTTACAATTTATACAAGCTATAATGAATTGTTCATGATTTTTAATTAGAAGTAATTCAATATGAGCTTAAGGGTTAAAATTTGGACCTTGTTAAGACATTAGCTCTCATAAAATGGAAAATTTCCTAAAAAAGGGTAGTGATGGAATTGTAGTTAAACTATATTCTATGAAAGTTAAGAATGAAGATAAAACTCTTCCCGAGGAATTAAAAGGAATCTTGGAAAATCACTATAGGGTCTTCTAAGAAATTCCTAAAGGTATACCTCCATATAGAGATAAAGAACACCAAATTGAATTAATACCTAGAAGAAATCCTCCTAATTCCATTTTCATGGTCGTTAATAGACTAAAAAAATATGCCATTTGTGGAATTCAAATTAAATACACAACAATCCAAGTAGTAGAAGTGTTCACTAAGGAAATTCATAGACTTCTGGTCTTCTTAAGGTAATAGTAAGTGATAAAGATCCACAATTCATAGGCAAGTTTTTGAAATAATTATGGAAGATGAGTGGAAGAATGCTAGCAATGAGTTCAATGTATCATCCACAAACAAATGGTCAAACATCAATAATAAACTAATATTTAATGGGTTATCTATGTTGTTATTCTTTAGATAAGCAGTCTCAATGGATGAAGTGGCTTCCTCAAGAAAAATGATGGTATAATAATACCTATCATGCACCTACTAAAATGACCCCATTTGAGGTCTTTTATGGATATCTGACTCTTAGTATCTCATATCTTTCACAAGATATGTCCAAAGTATAAGCAATAAAGTCACCTATGGAGGAGAAAAAAGAAGCTTTGAGATTTCTTAAGGAAAACCTTCAAATGGCACAAAACAAGATGAAGTAAAAAGTAAATCAACATCGAAGTGAAAGAAAATTTGAGGAAGGTGATTGGAAATTTTTGAGACCACAATCTTATAAAAATATGCACTCAAGAAAAAAAAGAACTAGAAATTAGTTCCAAAATTTATGGGCCCGACAAGATTATTCATAGGATTGGATAAGTGGCATATGAGTTAGATTTCCTTCTTCTAGAATTCATAAGGTTTTTTATGTATCTTTCCTAAAAACAAATTTAGGGAAAATCTACGCTAATGTAAATAGAACCTACAGAATTAGATGAAGAAGGAAAGTTGATTCTTGAAACTGGAATAATATATGGATCAGCATTCTCTAGATCTTTGAAATAGAACCATTTTGGAGAACCTAATCAAGTGGAAGAACATGCCTCTAGAAGAATCTACTTGGGAAAATGAGCAGTTCATGAAGAAACACTCTCAACTACAATATTTAAGGGAAAATATTTTTTAAAACACAGGGCCTATGTTATGGCCCCTAGGCCCTATATTAAAGCCCTAATGAACATTCACTATTAGTTTAATTATTATATTAGTAGGTCACCTAGAACCTTTCATGGTCCCATTTTACTATAGTTGTACCCCTTGTCTCCTATATATATATATATAATATATATATATATATATATTATATATATATATATAATATATATAATTATTATATAATATATATATCTATATTATATATATATATATATATATATATATATTTATATATCTTACCATAGGTTTTAATAACCCTGGGTTTAAAACCCATCCCCCCCTCTAACAAGGTTAAGCCTTTATAAAAACAATGCAGAGAGGGCCCGGCTATTGGTATAATCATTTCCGAGGCGCGACCATCCCATCTCCCTATTTCTTATTTAGTTAGTCCTTACTAACCGTGGAGAAGACAAGCTTTAGGGGTTTTACGGGAGTCAGCTTCTTGGGTTGACTAGAGGAACCAGTCTTAGCCAATATGCCGTTCTGGGGTCCTTTTCGACTCTTCTGGGATCTCTGGGAAGCTTGATGAGATGTCTTAGCTAGTATTCCATTCAGGGGTCCTGTTTGACTCCCCTCTTTACTTTACTAAATCCCTCACCTCCTCCTGAGGTTACCTTACATTAGGGTGAATTGGTCGTCGACTCTACCCAAGACCTATATATATATATATTTATTTATTTATATTAAAGAGTCATAGTCTTAGGATCATCAAACTTTGTCTTGAATAATATATTCATTATAAAAGGAGGTCTCCTCCTCGAAGATGACTATAATTATTGGTTTTTTTATGATGTTTAAGGTGCAAGGTTCATAACACAAACCTCCTTTTCCAACTCCTTTAAGAAGTTGAGGGAAGCACTAGTGTACATAATCTCATTTCTTGCCTCTTATTTCCCATGACTTAGATTGTTAGCTTACTATGGTCACTCATATTTCCCAAGCCTAAACGTGGAACTATGTCACACAACTACTTCACGTAACAATTTGTTTATTCAAGAATGAATTAATCCTTCTCAACCAACAACTTCCACTTTATATAACGGAAGGAACTCAACATTTTCCCTTCGAAGAATGGGTTTCGCTCCACCTTCTATGTCTCATGTGGTCCCATGGACCCTTCATCTTCTTAACTCGCTGGACAATTGCAACTATCTTCCTTCAGTGGGGACATGTGCTATACTGAATGCCCTAATCTATCCCACTTTGTAAAACTTGAACACCTTCAAGCCCAATTCCTTGCACACTAACTCCAAATGATTGATGCATCTTCCTTATAATGTGATCAACTCATTACTAGGACCACGACTTCCCTTATAACATGTCCTCATAAATTGGACATGCTTGGAGAGTAATATCTTGCCAGCTATATTTATCTTGTCCAATATATATGCTTGAATTTGATAAATTACAATTTGTTATTACCAATCCATTTCTTCCATGAACTTGAAGTGTTCTTGTAACCAAAGTTTCATCTTTAAGAAGGCATATGTAAAATTCTATAGTGTTGCACTAGTCACTTAAAGGAAACAATCATGCCACATGGTGGTAGATCAAAATTTTATAACTATCTTCAACTTATGAGCTATAAATTCCCCAACTTTGCAATAGTGGAATACTTCTCTCAAGGTGATCACCTAAGGCATGTTTTATTATGGCACTACCCCTAGTTAACTACTTCACACACTTCAATAGTGTTTAAATTTTCAACCTCCTCATCAGAAACTACCTCTACTCATCTAAGGAAACCTACCTATATATGAATTGGAAAAAATTGACAGTCTAAAAATTCTTGTCTAGAAATTCTTCCTTCTTACAAGTATTAGACATTGCATTTGGTTCCGGTTATAATTGAAAATATCTCATGAATAAATGTGCAAAACAAAGCATGAAGGTCCTATATTATATATAATAAATGTTTAAAAAAATATGGATTTGGAAATTGAGGAAATTACTCTTAGTACAAACTATATTTTTGTAATTTTGGAGTTTATGCCTTACAAAAATATATTAAGATAGTGATGGAATTTAGAAACATTTTTGTTAAAAAAACTAGGAGTTAAAATACAAACCCTATTGCTAAAATATTAATAAAAACATATACGTTATCTTCAGAAGGAGAAACCTTTTGTCAATTTATGAAATACATATTCAAAATAATGCATAACGATAAAAATGAATTACTACACCAAAGAGAAATTACAATTCAAAATAAAGGTGGGTAGTGTGACCAGATGAAATATAATAAAAATAAGGAATTGATCAAGAACAATCCCCTATTGAACCATTATATATTTTTGTCTTTGTATTTAAAGTTAAAAACAACATTATAACAAGATCATAGAGAAAAAACAAGATTCTATCACTATGAGATCAACTCAA
>APFE030026336.1:2577-53328 GCA_000404065.3 Pinus taeda
GCAAGGATATTAGGGGATAGAAGGTAAAAGGGAAAACAGGGTTTGGTGTTGGGAGACACAGCAACATTATTTTTGTAATGAATAGTCAAAGCAATATGTCTTTTGATAAATACACACAGCTGCATTGTCTTTGTTTTTGCTTTGAATATACACAGCAATATGTTCTCCGTTTTGTAATGACTATGCACAACAATCTTTTCTCTGTTTTTTGTTTTATTATTTTGCCATTATATTGCTCTTTCTCTTTTTGCACAACATATTTTAATCCTTGCTGTGTTTATTTTTATCCTTGCTGTATGGAGGGCATTAAGGTTTAGGAATGTACTTGAGGGAGGGGTAGGATTTAGAAATTGGGGACGGGGAAACTTAGTATTCTTTGCAAATGAGATAAGATAGAGACATATTATGACAATTGTGAATTTAATGGGAAACAATGGAGGGAATAAATGGGAGTTTAAAACCTTGAAAAAACACCAAACCTAGCACTATGCCTACATGAACAAGCAATAACTAAAATCCATTTCTCTTTACATTTTTGGTGGCAAATATACATGAACACAAGCCCATCATTCATATTTCAAGCATCCAATAGGTTAATAGACCCTACCTCGAACCAATTCGATGACTTGGAGGAAGATTGGGCAATCGTTTTGAAGTCTGCCGCAAGACAGCTCAAAAGGTATCGCAGTCCGCTCAAAAGGTCTCGCACTTCCCAGAAGGTCGCGCCAGTTATATGTTTGCACTGTGGAGGGGCACTCAAAAGGTCTCGCACCGCCCAGAAGGTCGCGCCGGCCTCTCAAAAGGTCTCGCGCTGCTCTGCTGCCCGAAATCGCTGCAATTCTGCTCTTTCGGCCTATCACTCTCTCAAACTCTCTCTTGCAAGCTTTCAAATGCACAATGAGAGTGAAAGGAGGGCACATATCTTTTATAAACTTCATTTAAAAAAAAAATCATCCATAAACCCACTTTATAAGGTTTCTTTTTGACACTTTTTTAAAAAAACACTGATTTTGGTTTCCTTTATCCTGAATTTGACTTTTTGAGTGCTCTGACTTGATTCTTTTTGCAGGTAGATCATTTGAAGGACCTTGGCAAGGGGACCAGGGTTGCAGTTTGTCTTTTTGAAAACTTTGAAATTTTATCATTTATTTACAAAACTGAGAAAATGACCTTGGGCTTTAAAAACAGATTTTTTAAATCCAAGGTAAAAATTGACTATACAAGATAAAAATATCGAAGAACCATGTTAACTAACCTCCCTCTAGCTTGCTGAATACTCATGGATTTTCAGAGGCATGACCTTGTAGAGACAAATGACCAAAACCCTAGACCTAGGAATTTGACAATAAGACGCATCAAGACAAGCTTGAAAAACTGTAATAACTGACATGACCTGATCCAGCAAAGCCAAGAGGGGCACAAATACCAGCTCCTCCATCAGGTTTATGGCATGCCTAACGGGATGCAAAATTTGACACTGATGAGACACCTACTAATGCAAATGCAAAGAGCTTTTTGATCACTGATGGAGGGCTTTCAAGACCGACACTAACAATGTGCATGTCATACATTCTATGTTGTGGGCATGCGGTACTATGTACATGCATTGTGCAGTTGTGGTATTATGATATGTGTACTCATTGTGTTGTACTCTATGTAGTACATATATTGTGTTGTGTTGTATGCCATGTGTAGGTACATGAATTGTGTGGCATTGTACATCGGGTATATATGTATGTATTGTGTTGTACATTGGGTGCAGGTGTACGTATTATGTGGTTATGTACAATGGATGTAGGCTATGTATTGTGTTGTGTTGTACACTAGGTGTAGGTGCATGGTGTTGTATGCTCTATGTGGTTGTATGTGTGTAATGCACACTATGTGTATGTGCACATGGTTGAGGAGAAGACACTGGGTGTTTTTAGTGTGTGGCAACCGATCCGGAGTGTGTACAAAATAAAGACAAAGAAAGAAGATATTGATTGATTATAGGATAAGTATCAATATTTTATTTAAGTGTTATTATGTATGGGATTTATGATTTTGGTCTATGATGATTAAATGTGATATATGATTATGGTTTATGATGATTACATGTGATTTATTATTTTGATCTATGATGGTTATGTTCTGAGCTAACCTGATGTGATATGTTTATACATGATTATTTTCTAAAAGATGCTAGTTTGATTCGTTGTGACAAGAAGCGCACAAAATTGCAAGTATACCTTGTTGATGGGCCATCAATGAGGTACAATTTGAAGTTATTTCAATTTATTTTGAATCTAATGGAAATGATGTGCTTGGTATAGGAAAGAATGAAATTCCCAGTTGGGTGGTTAAAATTGACTACAAGAATTAGCTACGTCAGTGAAAGGAATTGGAACATGCAACAGTATGCTGGTAAAGCACTTTAAGAGCAGGGCCATTATGGGACACTAGTACCCAATAGTTTCCATTGATTTCCATGAGCATTCTATGACCGTTATGATGGATTTGAGGTATGGATATGCCTTGGTTTTTGTATATTCCAATGCGAGGAAGCCTTTACAAGGGATGGAATGCTCGAGATGGGGGTGCTAATGGAACATGGAAGGTATGTGACTGCATGGAAGGGGGTGAATGGATTGCCCTAAGGACTTTGTAGCAGATAAGGGAAGGTCAGGGATGTATTTGTTTTGCTCATTAGCATTCCCATATGGAATCAAATTGGGAGTGTGCCCTCGAACATTGACCCAGTAACTGTTCCCTGAGAGGACAAGTGGCACAAAATTATAGTGTTGGACATTGAATGCAAATTTGACTTTGACAGTGGATTCTGGATTTCCTTGAAAGAAGGTGAATCCTAGTATTACTCTGAGGGTGGAGGTGTGAGCCTCTAGATTCCCTTGTTGTGGAAGAAGGCATTGTATAATTTTATTTGTTGGATGAGAAAATGTGTATATGTGTATGTGTGTATTATTGCAAATATTATATGGAGTTGGATTTATAAAGCTCCATAGACGGTATGATTATTTGTTGGGTGAAGCAAATGTGTATGTGTCTATATGTGATTATTATTGTAAATACTGTAATGAGCTGTTCTATAAATCTCCAGTAAATGATATGTTTGTCATGTTTTAAGGAGATGGTCATTGTAAATACTAAAGCGAGCTATGATATAAAATTCCATAGGAAATATGATTTGTTTTCAACGGTTTTTTGGTTTGTAGGTGTCATCGAACACCGAGGACGATGTTCCCCCAAGGGGGAGGGTTCTGTAACAACCTGGTTAAAAATACATGTAAAATATATAAGACCATGGTCATGGCACGTGTATTCCAAGTTAAAAGTTGGGAAAAACATCCTAGTGTGGGTGTTAATTTGGTTTAGTATGGCTAGGGAAATTGGCAAAGGCTTTGGAAAGGTAAAATGACTTTTATTGGCTTTTATTTATATAATGGAAATTAAGAGAAAAGGAAGGTGAAAAGTCACAGGTAGCATGTGAGGAGGAAATTGAAGGAAAATAATAGAAATTATAGAAAATAGAGGCCTCATTGATAAAAATGTTTTCGAGGATTAGTGGGTAAGCTTGGTCAATTCAGTTTTGGTGGAGCCTTCTTATATTCTCTCTCCCTCATACTCTTGCATAATTAGAGTTTTCTTGGAGCACTCTTTGAGAGTGTGGTTGTTGAGCCCTGAACTTGCATCTTTCCTACACACTTTCCTAGACTCTTTCCATTCACCTGGACCTCCTAAGCTATCAACATCATTGCATATTAATCATAAAAGAGCATTTAAAGTGGTTTTTTAACTATGTCTTTGTGTTTGCTATTTGAATTAGATTTTTGCTTATGAGTTGCAGAATGTAGCCACTTTCTGCAGCTGGTTCAACTTTCCACATCCGTTTTTGTTAAACTCCAGGTTGCAGGTGTCATCAGGAAAAGCAAGCGACATGGGCAAGTTGGAAATGACCTGGACATAGATAAGGTCCTATAGGTTCAGCCGAATTCATCAGGGAAATATGTGGTCAATGATGGTCAAGTGGTGGTCAAACAGGGGAGTCCTACGGCAACAAGACTCTGTTTTCAAACACGTGAAGATTTTTGTGGCCGTTTCTAAATCCCTGGAGGCATGTTGACGCCTGTAGGCTGCCCCACGATGTGGATCCAACAGTTGTTTTCAATAGATTGCATAATCTTGGCAACCATGATGCTAAATCCATGGACGTTGTCTTTTACGTGTCCTCTGTCAACGTAGTTCATAGGAAAACAATTGTGAGTTTCTTGTTATAAATAACGCGTTTCCAAACGCATATAGTTAGTCTTTTTTCTTATGTAATTTTACTGTTAAGTTGTTGTGCCGAGACACTAGTCCCACAGTGATAATGTTGTTTTGAAATATAAAGGAAGACTCTGTTTCTACATGATTTCGTGAGCGTAATTCTTGATTGATAGCTGTTGACCGAGGTTGTGCAAAGGGCCCCTGCACACTGAAGTTTTGTTCGTTTATTGCTGTATAGTTTTATGTAGTGTTTCTTTAATTCCATTGCATATATTCCACAGTTATTCACTTGTGCATATTTATTTGGCCATGATATTAAAACTTCACTTCTGTTCATGATATTACAAGCTTTGTATAGTACTGTTAACACTAATCAGTGTGTGTGTATGTTTCAAGATAGAAGTAGGCCCGTGCACTTTTACACATTTCCTTTTGCAAAAACTAGTGACATGGAATATGTCTTTCTGCTGACTTGCTTTCCTTAGTTTTTTTTTTTAATTCTAGTTCTGTTTTGTTCATTTCAGTTTAGTTCATTTTATTTGTTAGATAGTTTAGAAATCAGATTGCTCAAGTTGTTGATGATTACCTCCGAAAGCCATAGCTTAGACTCCCTGGCGAGGAGTCAGACTATGAATTGATGTGATTTGATTTTAGTTTTTAATTTCCTGCAATTAGATATCAGATTTCTCAAGTTGTTGATGATTACCTCCGAAAGCCATAGCTTAGACTACCTGGCGAGGGGTCAGACTATGAATTGATGTGATTTGATTTTAGTTTTTACTTTCCTGCAATTAGATATCAGATTGCTCAAGTTGTTGACGATTACCTCCGAAAGCGATAGTTTAGACTACCTGGCGAGGGGTCAGACTATGAATTGATATGATTTGATTTTAGTTTTTACTTTCCTGCAACTAGATATCAGATTGCTCAAGTTGTTGATGATTACCTCCAAAAGCCATAGCTTAGAATACCTGGCGAGGGGTCAGACTATGAATTGATGTGATTTTAATTTTACTTTTCTACAATTAGATATCAGATTGCTCATGTTATTGATGATTATCTCCGAAAGCCATAGCTTAGACTACCTGGCGAGGAATTAGACTATGAATGATGTAATTTGATTTTACTGTTATTAGATTGAAATTTTTGATTTGTTTGAAGTGAAGTAGCTTAATTCATTTTTTCTATTTAGACAATAGCAAGGATAATGGTTTCATGATCAATAGTTCATTTCTTATTTGACTTAAGTAGCAACACATTTTCATTTTTGTTCAGGTATTAATTTCATCATTAGTATGTTCTAAGACCCTCTGGAGCGTTAAGATCTGGAAATCACTATAAAGGACATAATTTCCTTAAAATCTATATCCATACTTGCCTTCTAGAGTTTTCTTTCACATTAGGAGACAAACAAAGATAAAACCCCCAAAACAAAATAAAAATAAAAAACGATAAAAGTAAGAAATAGGTTATCTTGCACATATAGTGTGTCACACTTCATTAGCTTATGAATCCCAGATTTATAATTAATGTAGCAATTTAGGACACACTAAATTGACCAAACATTTTGGCGCTGTTGCCGGGGAAGTGTAACTAGGTAGCCAATTTCTTAAAAAAAAAAAATAAAAAAATCAAAGAAGGGAAAATTGATAACTTCTCAAAGTATGATCTCCTCTTGCACCTATTGTGATCTGGAGGATCATAAAAGAGAGTTATTGGTTCAATAATTTCTTGAGTATGCTCTCTTCTTCCACCTAGTGTGATCTGGAAGATCAGAAAGAGAATTATTAGCTCGACTTGAAGAGAAAAAAAATAAAAAAAATGACATGTATAGAGCAAGAGATTCTAGGGGAAGGTTTATAGCTAGGGCCAAGAGTTTGATTTTCACAACTCCAGCTTCTTCAAGGCATAGACAAGATTCATCACCATCTACTCCTAGCCTTAAGATTCCTGGAATTCAAGGAGCAGCAGCTGAATTAGAGGATTCTCCTACACTATCTACCAAATCTCATCTAGGAGAAAACCCTTTCTTCACTTCTACAGGAGAGCATATTGTAATTAAGGAGGTAGAATCACCCGAAGAAGAGAAGGAAGAAACTCTCTCTCGTCCACCCTTGATAGAAGAACCAGAAGACTTTGAGGAAACTATCATGATGGAGGAAGTAGTAAATGGATTTGGAGGTAGAGGTAGAGGATTAGGAAATAATGGAGCCAACAATGGTGGAGGTGGAGGTAATAATGGAAGAAATAGGGAAGGAGATAACTCATTTGGATTCCCTATAGTTGATGAGGAAACTCAAACAACGATGAAAAACATCTCATCATCTGTCCTCCCCAACTTTTATGGATTGCGAAGTGAGGATCCTGAAACATTTCTGTTTGAGTTTGAAGTCGTGTGCCGAACTTATGACTATATGGAAGACTCTCAAAAACTCAAACTATTCCTTCAAAATGAGGACGGCTTTGAAATGGTTCATGGATTCAGTCACCCTATCTAGAGACTGAATGATAGAAACAAACTTTTGGATACATACTGGACTATTGATGCCCACCAATCAAGATGAGGTATTCAAAATGATGCAAAAAGAAGATGAAAACTTGGAGGATTTACTTGAAAGATTTCAATACAACTTAAAGAGAGAAAAAATGAGTAACTTAGATGAAGAAACCTTGAAGGCCCTTCTATTGAAAGCCATTAGAGATGAATGGATAGATATTTTAAACATGACGAGAAAGGGAGACATTTCTCAACTTCCATTTCGTGACATAGCAGAACTATGTATTCATCTCTCAAGGGGAAAATCTAAAACAGGAAAAGGGCCTAGAGATCCTTCTCTTATTAGAGCAAACAAATATGCAACTAGATCAGTAAGTAGGGCATAAATTGGCAATATGCTTGATGAATTCAAAACAAATATTCTAGGGAGTCTTAGTGAACAACTAGACACCCTTAAAATTCAAAACAAGCAAAAAACAGAAGCTGATGCCTTGGCCATCTTTTGTCCAAAATGTAGGAAGAAACATGCTCTAAGGGAATGCCCCTTGGATGCGAAAGTTGTAGAAACATGTATGATTTGCTCAGAGAATCATGAGACCAAGGATTGTCCTCCAATTCTTGGGCTCAAAGCTGTCTTTCAAGAAGATCCAAATTTAGTAGAATCTCTCTGTTTTGTTTCAAGAAGACCTTGGCAGGGGCAACAAAATCAAGGATTTAACAACCCTATGAACTTTTAACCCCCGCCAAATTGAAATTCTTGGCAACAACCTTAGTCCCAACCTCAAAATCCATATCAATCATGGGCACAGGGGATGCAAAATCCTTATGGGAGATTTGCTCAATTTTATCAATATCCTCCATCTTTTCAAAATCAATAAACTCCACAACTTCCAAATCAAAATCCACAATTCTCATTTCCATTTCCACAACAACAACCTTCTCAACAAAATCCAAATCCTCAACTTATGCTTCCATTTCAACAAAAGACAAATCAACTACCAGCCCAGCCATTTCCAAATCCTAACAACAAAAATCCTCAGAATACTTATATGATAGAAGGACAACAATTTCCTACCTATATGATTGTTCCTCTTAATGATGTACAACTCAGGTCTGGTAGAGTTTTAGAAAAACCTTCTATAAATGTCCAAGAACAAGATACCTCTAAGGAGGATTATCTTAAAGTTAATAAAGGTTCTGAGGAAGCATCTCTTCAAAACTCAAACAATTAAAAAGAGAAAGAAAAAATTTAACCCCCACAACTCCTATAGTTAAGCAACCTGCATCTTCATCCACACCTCCTTTCCCTGAAAGATTACAAATTGATAAAGGGGTGGAAAAACAAATCTTGTTGCCTGACTATGATTTTCTAGATGAATTAAAGAATGTCTGTATCAAGATTCCCATGCTACAAGCCATTAGAGAGATTCCTATTCTAGCAAAAACAATAAAGGAGTTGAGCCTAAAAAGACTAGGAAGGAAACCAAGAGATATAAGAAGAATCCACCTGGTAGGAAAAATTGCAAATATCATGATGGGAAAAATTACCATGCAAAAATATGTAGATCCTGGTAGTCCAATTGCCAAGACACATATAAATGGCATAGAAATTCCAAATACTTTGATTGACTTAGGGGCTGCTATAAACATTATGAGTAGACAGACTATGGAACAACTCAAGCTTCCTAATCTTCTCTTTACACCTACCTTACTGCAACTTCCAGATAGATCAATAATCAAACCAGATGGTTTACTAGAAGATATTTCAGTCTCCTTAGATTCTTGGGAATATCCAATAGATTTCATGATTTTGACTCCCAAGAGTAATTTAGGAGGGCACCCACTTATCTTAGGAAGACCTTGGCTAGCCACAGCTGATGCTTTCATTTAGTTGTAGATCTAGGGATATGTACATTTCTGATGGTAGTTCGACAAAGAAATTCAATTTGTATTCTCCAGTAAAAAGCAATTACAGAAGTAGGAGACAATGAATGGGTCGATGATGAGGACACTATACAACCTGTCTTTTACCATTTCTGAAATTAGTGAAGAAGTTAGATTTTGAACACATTAGAAAACTTTGAAACATCTTCAGAATATGACCACACACAATTTCAGTTAGATTCTGACATTGAGTATTTATCATCAAGACAAATGTCTCTTTACTCTATGGAAGAGTTTGGTAGTTCCACCATTGAGATTTTTCCAGGTAAAACATTGAAGCTGTTGTTCATGCAATCAATAAGTTTAGACATTATATAACAGACTATGAAACTTTTATTCATACTGATCATTCTGCAATAGATATCTAATGAACAAACCCGTTACTAATGGCAGAGTTATAAGGTGGCTCCTACTTTTATAGGAATTCAATATACTGTGTTGGATAGACCAAGAAAACAAAATACAGTAGCTGATTTCTTGTTTAGGATTCAGAATACTAAAGAAGATTCTCCTGTAAAGGACAAGTTTCCTGATGAATATTTATTTGCAGTAACTACTAAGACTCCTTGGTATGTAGATATAGCTAACTATTTGGTTACAAGGAAACTACCTCCACATTCATTTCCTAGTGAAAGAAGAAATCTTATTTAGGAGAGAAATATTCATGGATTTCTAACGAATTGTTTAAAACAGGGCCAGATCTTGTGATCAGAATATGTGTTAGGGAAGATGAAATGCCTGATATCCTCAAAGCATGCCATGATGGACCATGTGGCAGACACTTTGCTGACAAAAGGACAACCTATAAAATCCTCTCTTTGGGATATTATTGGCCATCCCTATTCAAAGATGCAAAACAATATGTCAAGAGGTGTGACAGCTGTCAAAGAGTAGGGAAACCTACCCTTTCAAATGAAATGCCATTGCAACCACAGGTACTCATCGAGCCCTTTGAAAAATGGGCTTTAGACTTCATTGGACCTATTAACCCACCATCTAAGCAAAAAAAGTATATATTGGTATGTACTGATTATGTCACTAAATGGGTAGAAGCCAAAGCATTATTTTCCGCTACTGAGCATTCAGTTATTAGTTTTATTTATGAGGATATTTTTACTCGCTTTGGTGTTCCAAGATAAATTGTAACAGATCAGGGGAGCCAATTCACATCCAACAGGGTGGAGAAGCTGATGGAAGAATACAAAGTCAAGCACAGAAAATCTACTCCTTACTATCCGCAAGCAAATGGTCAAGTGGAGTCTACAAACAAAGTTCTTGAAAGCATCATTACCAAAAATTTTCATCTACACAGAAGAGATTGGGCAGAAAGGCTTCTTGAAGCCTTATGGGCCTACAGAACAACATGGAGGAATACAACAGGACATTCTCCCTATGAACTTGTTTATGGGAAAGAAGTCTTACTCCCCATTGAGTTCCAAGTTAAAACTTTCAACATGGCAGTTCAATTGGGAATGGATCTATCAGAAGCCCAAAAGCATAGAATGGAGCAATTGAATGAACTAGATGAAATCAGACAAGAAGCAATCCTAAGAACTGATCTAGTTCAATATCAAAGAGCTAAGTGGCATGAAAAATACATCAAAGAGAAAAAGTTTCAAGGAGACTGGGCATTGCTATTTGATTCCAAGTTTAAAGACTTCAAAGGTAAATTTCAGACTCATTAGCTTGGGCCATATGAGATTGACAAAGTCTTTAGCAATGGAGCGGTAAAAATCAAAACCATTGATGAATTTAAAACTCCTCTTATTGTGAATGGTCACCGATTAAATATATATCATAAGCCACTCTCAAAGGAAGAATTTGTCAAAATCTTTCAGGATAATTCTGCAATAAGGTTGGTGAAGAAGAATCCTTCTTCTCCACCAGCCTAGTCCTTGATCTTTTTCTGTTTCTACAACAACAACAACAAAAAAATTGTATAAGCCTGAAAACCAATCACAGATTGGCAGTCTTATACAGAAAATATAGGGCGAAAACCAGAATCTTCTAACGCCCTATATTTTCCAAAAAAAAAATCTCTCTCTCTCATTCCACAATTTAATGTCACTTCCCTTCATTTCATTCCACTCCACCCATTTCATCTCATTTCATTTCATTTCATTCCGCCAATAAAAGTATTTTCATGACCAGTTTTCACTCACTCGGTCATAATTTATCCATCTCCATTCAGTCATGTGATCATTGTATCAGTTTCCGCAGCTAGTTGTTGTTTCCGCAGCTAGCACCCTGTCATTCAAAATTGGCAGTGAGATGATAGTTAAAAATAATAAAAATCAAATGCAGGTATCACCGAGGACATATTATGAAGACATGAGGCACCTAAAAGCATCAACAAGGAGTAGATGATCAAAGGTTAAAGTGGCAAAAATTCCAAGGTATGAGTAGAAATTTATTTCAAATAGCATTCAAAGCACATTTTTACATAGTTATGAAACCATAGCTCCACTATATGCAATGATCAGCATTGATAGCCTCCATAACCATTCCACGACCTATGATTCCTCCACGAATCGTGCATTTATTTTTCAAACAGCCTCAAGATCATCCCTCGGATTTAACTCGTGTTTGGTTGTACCTTGACACTCCACCTGTAATCATGAGGACGTTGTCAATTTGATCACAGCTCTCCTCTGCCGCACAAATTCCACAGCCATTTCATGAGCGTGTTTACATCTACTCTGCATCCATTCAGTTTAAACTTTTGTCGGGTTCACTTTACTCCCCTACTTTTCTATTGAAGTCACAGTTGCATTTCCACCTTGTCATATAAGCCTCCGCTCCATTCCATGAATTCACTTCCGCTACCTGTTCTTTGTTTACCATTTACAGTAATTGGTTTTTTTTTCTCCATAAACCTTGTTCACTTCTGCTAACCCAACCGCCTCACCTCTGCTAATCCCTTACTCACGCAGACGTATTTGAAGACAAAAGGAAAGAATGGGGTTTTTGTTGACAGCAGAACCGGAAGGAACCAAGTTTATGGAAGGGTACCCGCAATTGAAAAACATACTGAAGAAGGCATGGTGGTTAAGGTTCATTCAAAAATTCAAGGGCTACAACAAGGAAATTGCAAACACTTTTGCGAGGTCTTTTAACAGCCTAGAGGTGGAGGTTGGAGACCTCAAGTTTACAGTCACCAAGGCATCCATAGCGGCCGCTACAGAACTCCCGCAGGAGGGAGAACGCTGGTTCAAAAACAAGATCTTTGATGAGAAGGCTTGGAGGGTTATCCTACACAATCCAGGTATGGATGTAACTATTTTTAAACGAGGAATCCATGTCCATGCTTTAGAAGAGAAGTGGGATAGTCTATTGTTGATTATTCAAAAGTTCATTACCTGTGAAGGACGTTTTGGGGCAATGTATATGTATCACACCCGGTTACTGATGAATTTATTAGAAAATCAAACCCTCAATCTGCCTTACTTTTTACTGAATAGTTTGAAAAAGATGTCTGTAACTGCCCAAAAGAATTTGGAGGACGTAGAACCCCACCTGTATCATCACGAGCTTGTAAAAATTTTAATTGAAAAACAGTTGAAAGAGAAGAAGGACACTTGGGAACAATTTTTGGTTAGAAATTTCTTTCAAGATCCCCCTGAAACACCAGAGAGCAGTTCAGCAAGGAAGAGTATGAGGAAGAAAACCAGTGCAAGAATTCAAGACACTCCTACCAACACAGCCAAAGAAATTAATCAAGAAGATAAGCCGCCTAGGAAGGAAAGAACTAAAGATAAGGAGCAAAGGAAACCAAAAGGGAAAAGAAACATAGAAGCTGTATATCAAACCCTAGATCCTTCCCAAAAAGAAGACCACCAAACATTGTCTGAAAGACTAGCTTATCTTCAGAAACAATCAGCTGCAGCCACGAAGAAAGGAAAAAAAAAAACAGAGTATGGAGGAGGAAGACACTAGCCCACAGTATTTAAGGAGAAGCTCCAGGCTTAAAGCGAAATTAAGGACAGTACAAACCAAAGGGTCCCACTTTATTAATTTAGGATGGGAAACACCAGAAAAGCCTCCAGCAATTCCTCCTAGCCATAGCCCACACCATATTCCCTTTTCTCAGCCAAATTTTGACATGAGTCCTTCTCGGCCAGATTTGGAGATCAATCCTTCTCAACAGGATTTTGGGGTCAGCCCAAGAAAAACTACACCTGTGGTAGACCCGAATCAGCAAGAGATGTATGATTATATAGAATCCTTGGAGAAGACAGCCACAGGTCCAAGCACTTCATCTACCCAGCCTCATACAGCACAGGACACTCAAATCCAATCATTGAAACAGGAAATTTTTGAACTGGAGGTCTTAAACAGACACATCAAGAGGGAGAATGAAACATTAAATGAATAAAGCAAGTTGGATAAGATCATTCACGATAACACCATGTTACATCTTGGGTTGTGGCGGAAAAAGAACAGGAAATTGAAGAAAAAGTGCAAGAGGTTGAGTAGAGCACTTATCAACCTCAAATTTGTAGAAATTTTAAATAATTTAACACATATTCAATAGAGATTATCCTAATCATGTACTATTGTGGAAAACATACACAATACATAAGCTCCTCTACGTTGATCATCAATATAGCAGCATCAATAACAATAAAACATCAAGAGCATTCACACATTAACACAGTATGTATCCCGGGGAAAGCATCTCGCTAAAAACCCCAACTATCTGTATATTAATGATTGAGTCATGTAACATTACACAGCATAATACTTCTCACAAGTATCTCCACCTCTGTTACACACAATACAGCTCAGATCTGAATCAATCACTGGCTCAAATCTCCTTCGCTGCTTGCCTGCCTCCGCTGCTCAATACCTGCTCAAGAACTGATGATAATTCCAAGGAAACCACGTATTTACTTGGAAAAATCACGTGAGCACAAGCTACAATGTTGGCAAATACGTGGGCAAACTCATTGGCATACTCAATCCCTTGATTGTGCAAGATCTGGTGCACAACTATAGTCACAACTGATAGCAATCTGATTCTCTAACACCTGTCCCTGCTGAACTGAACATGCACTGACATGCAACTGAGTTAACTGATGTATTCATTAGTTGTATTATGAGTTAATAACTTGTGAATTAATTAATAACTAATTCACCCAACTCATCTCTAGTCTATTCGCCAGTTAGACTAAATACAACCAGTTTAACAAAGCTAAACTGAACACAACTCCATCAACTGCACCTCCAGTCCACTAAACTCAACTCACTTGAGTTCTAACTGAAGTCATGCATGCAAATATTCAACTAACCCATAAGAACCACGTATTTCCTTCATGCAATTGCATGTGCCACATCCGTAGCTCGAACTGAAGTGCTCCAAGAGAATAAGATTAAGTTTATAGTCCAAATATTATTGTGAGATACTAATATTTGACTTTTCTATTTTTGACAGCCAGTCTAAAAATAGACTTGATCACTCACACTGTGATCACTCACACTTTCATCAAAAATAGAAGTCCATCTATTTTTCCAACTTGATCAATCATCCATAAACAACAACCTACAATCCATAGACATGATCCATATGTCTAAAAATAGACATAGTCTAAAAATAAACTTGCGCCAAAAATAGCCTGCGGGCCCACTTAGTGAAGGCGACTCTTTTCACTAAGCTCCATCATCTTGTTGCAATCTCAACACTTCCCAGAAGTTCTCCCTGAAAAACTACTCAAAATTAGTCAAAACTGGACCATATAGACTGCTCCATGTTGAGGGTGCGATGCATACCAAAAAGCCCTTCTGTAGGGTGCGATGAGCGAGAGCAGACAAATGGCAGAGGCAGTTTTCTAGGTGGAAACTCAGAGAATCTTCTAGAAACTGCTCATATGACACTTGCCTCTCTGAATTCGCCCAGGGATGAGTAAGAGATCATGAAATCTCCAAGTGGAAGCAAGAATTATCAGTGAAATGACACTAATCAAAAACCCAGAAGCTGACTCACCCCCTGCAAATATCTATATATGGATCCCTCATCCTAGAGATCCAAAGGCTGAAATTTTGTATTTTGTAAGGAAGTGTTGTTGGTTTCTCTATGAGACATTGTATTGTTGGGTGATCTAGTTTTTCATGAGGTGAAGAGGGCTTTCATACTGGGAGGATGGCGCTGGATCAGACAGTTGGGTTGTAATCCTCTCTTCTACTTCTATCAATAAAGTTATTTGAGTTTTCCTCCATATACTTGCTTATTTATGAATCTTGTATTTGTGTATGCATTTGTATGGTTAATGTACATCTGATTCTATATTGTTTATGGTGTCATAGATCTCATGGTGTCATAGATCTCTATGCTTTGATGGTATTTTGCTGCTTTGCCTCTACAGGTGTTCTTTGAAGCGGGACAAGTGAGAAAGGAGTGGCGAAGCTTTATCAAAGGAGAGAGGAAACAAGCAAGGATCCAAGCAAAAGACTAAGGTTGGTGCTCTCTGCTTCTCTCTCATCTATCTCCCATAAAGGAAAACACAAGTTACTTTGAATTGTTTGTTTTTAAGATAGCTACCCGTCTTAGTGGGACTACCAGATCTGAATAGACACTAGTTTTCCCAGAAACAAAATGGCAACTCCGTTGGGGAATGAATAGTTTGTTTGTTTGTTACTGTTGTTTGCTTTATAAACTACAGACGGAACCTGAAGTTAAGCCAACTAGCCTTCGAACTGCTTTTGATATGCAACTGAAAAGTAGATCAACGCTGCTTCAGTCAATCTCCGGGTTGGTTTATGAACTGAACATCTGACTTGCAAACATTCTAAGTGCCCTGGTTCCTGCCAAGATCCTATTTCCTTGTGTTGTTCCCTTGGGAATTGACCCATATTTAATTAGGAAATTCCTCAATTATGAATTGTGCAATCCTCATAAGCCTTCCTCTGATTGCATGCACCACCTGGACAATTCAGATGATTATACAACTGATAGTACATTGTCCTTGAACTCCAATCTCAACTGGGTCTTTCTGTCATCTGACATGCATGAGTTACTTATGAGTGAATATTTAGTTTATTGGTTGAGTAGTGCTGGTTACACCCCACTACTGCAGGTTACACCCCACCACTGGATCTCCCACTAATTCCTCTATTGGTTGGAACTAGTTTAACTGAATTTAACCCAGTTAAACCGAATTAAATAATTACAACTCAAAATAAACTCAACCTGAGCCCTTCAAATTTATGAACCTATATACATGACTCTAGATAGACTCCCAACTAGAATTAACTGAGCCAACTAAGTAAAATTAATTTAGTTAACTATTACAAGTTGTTATGAGAATTAGAATTAGAATTTAATTCCTAATTTAATTTAAGGACAAAATTAAATTATGATTTTCTTGTTGCATTTTTCAACACTCCTTCTCAACAAGAAATGGATTATCTGCTACCCCAATCCTGCATTTGTGAAACTTGAATTTGCATCTTAACAATTCCTTTGTCCAAATATCTGCATCGCGCTCCACTGTGGGAATGTACTCCAGCAACATGATTCTCCTCTATAGACAATATTGTTGATGGTGATACCAGAAGTCAATATGCTTGGACTGATCATGAAAAAATAGATTCTCAAAGAGTTTGATACAACTCTGATTGTCATAGTGAATCACTATAGTATCCATCTGCTGACCAAATAAACCAACGACAATCTTCCTCATCCAGATAGCTTCGCAAGATGCTTGACTAGTAGCCATGTACTCTGCTTCTGCTGAACTGAGTGCAACTGATCTCTACTTCCTGTTGTACCAAGACACTATTTATGACCCAATATTAAAGAATCCCCTTGATGTTAAAGCTTCACTCCCTCTGTCCATCTGTACCAAAGACCAAATTGAGTGGTGCCTTTGAGGTATCTCAACGCATGTTTAGATTCCTTCCAATAAAGTTTGGTTGACTTAACCAGGGCTTGAATACGCTAGTTAACTGCAAAACACATGTCCGGTCGTGTCTTCACCAAATAGATAATTAACCCACGAGCTGTCTATAAATAATAGCCTCCACTACTTAACCTGAAGTAGCATTCTCCTTCCTCCGATTACCTACTAGAGGAGTTTCCATGGGTTTGTTGCTCTTGTAAGGACTCTGGACACCACATATCTCCACAATGGTATGATATTGTCCACTTTGGGCCTAAGCCCTCATGGATTTGCTTTTGGACTTACCCCAAAAAGGCCTCATACCAATGGAGTTATTTGTCCATCCTTATATACCCATGATCCTCCCCAATTCTAGTCAATGTGGGACTTTGGTCGTATACCCAACAATCCTCCCCTCGAACAAAGGACCATCGAGCCTCCCCTCAAACGATTATCCATCCGTCCACTCTCTACCAACCAGGATTCTCCGCTCCAATGCGTTGGAAGCACACGCCTTACATGGAACACCACCTGCCTCGAGAGCTTTCTCTATCCCAGGTCAACTCCTCTTCATCGTGTTGGGACCAGGACACATCCATGAAGAATCTGGAGCACACCGCCTGTCTAAACGAGCTCATCCATGGATCCCATCGTGATATTACCGGGGCCCACCACCTTCGTTCGACATTCTGAGGATTCATCCACTTAGCTAACTTTGGGGCATGGCTCTGATACCACTTGTAAGGACTTTGGACACCACATATCTCCACAATGGTATGATATTTTCCACTTTGGGCCTAAGCCCTCATGGATTTGCTTTTGGACTTACCCCAAAAAGGCCTCATACCAATGGAGTTATTTGTCCATCCTTATATACCCATGATCCTCCCCAATTCTAGTCAATGTGGGACTTTGGTCGTATACCCAACAGCTCTCCATGTGGAACTTCATAAATACCTCATTGTCGTACTTGCCCTGAGAGACAAACAATTCATCATCTCCTTATCATACTTCCATACCAAGAAATTAATGCATGAGCCCCAGATCCTTGATCTCAAATTCTCTTACAAGATCCTCTTTGCAAGATTTTATCAGATTCTCATCAGCTGTTAGAATCAAATCATTGACATATAATACTATAATCAACAATTTACCTTCAACCACAATATGGTAAAGGTTCGCATCTTCTTCAATTTTGGTGAAGCCTAACCCAGTGAAATAGCTATCAATCTTGGTGTACCAAGCATGAGGTGGTTGTTTTAGTCCATACAACACTTGCTTGAGTCTGCACACAAGCAAATCTCTGTTGAAGGTCTCAAATCCTTCCAAATGATCAATATACATCTCTTCCTCAATCATACCATTGAGGAATGCTACCTTCACATCCATCTGATGTATCTTCCATCCCATCTGCACTCACAGTGCTAGAATAGATTTAATTAACGAATACATTTCTACTGGAGCAGAGGTCTCATCATAATCAATTACCTCCACCTCGGAGAACCCTTTGGTTACAATTCTGGCCTTGTGTTTCTCCACACTCCCATCTACTGCTTGCTTTACCTTGTAAAGCCATCTGGGACTCACAACTGACTTGTCTGCTGGTCTTGGGACCAATTCCCAAACATTGTTTCTGATAATGGAGTCATACTCCTCAACCATGGCATCAACCCATACTGGTTTCTTCACTGCTTCCTCGAATGAGGATGGCTCAACATCTACACTCTGTTCATCAGATCCATGTAGCCAGTGTACTGATTTGGTGACCTCCTCTGCCTACACTGTGATGTGGGTGCTTTCACATTATTTATAGCATCATGCATCAATTTGTTAGCCTCTCTGGTGCTATTCCTTCCATCTATAGAAGTTTATGCATGAGTGGGTGCTTCCACTCTCTGCTTCTCTGCACGAGGCTGCTCCACATCATCCTGAGGTTCCTCCTTTGGAGCTAAAATCTCCTCATCTACATGTAATTGAAGCCTCCTCTCAAGGGAACATTTCATGGCCTTCTTTTCATCGAAATTCATGTCTCTACGAACCATTGTCATCCTATTGGATGGCAAGTACACCCAATAGTTGTGGGGTGTATCAATTTACCCCACTAATATGCCTAACTCGGCTGTTGGCTCTAAATTTTTCTGTGCATCGTTGGTAACATGAAAGTAGAATGATGAACCAAAGATCCTGAAGTGTGTGTCATCTAGATTCTTACCTAAAAAATATTCTTCTGTTGTACTCATCCCGAGAATTCGATGAGGGATTTTGTTATGCAAATAAATAACTGTGTTGCATGCTTCAACCCATAAGTGCAATGGTAGGCCCATAATACTTCTATTCTTCCTTTCAGCCACCCCATTTTGATGTGGGTTATGATGTGCTATTAACTCCTGTCAAATTATTTCTGATGCACATAAGTTCTTGAATTCATTCGACACATATTCTCCTCCATTGCTTCTGAGAGCTTTAATTTCCTTCCAATATCTTTCCTGACAAGTGCTTTAAAGTCACAAAATTTATTGAATGTATGATCTTTCTTCCACATGAATAAAATATAGCACTTACGAGAAAAATCATCAACAAATATTACATAATACATGTGCTTGGTCGTGGATGCTGTCGAGAACGATCCACACACATCTAAGTGAAATCAATTAAGGATCAATTGTGCTCGACTATATTTTTCATGAAAGGAAGCTTTGGTGTGCTTGTCCAATGTACACCCTTTGCATGTGTCTCTCTTCTCTAGTGTACCCTTGGGAAGTCCTGTAGAAATTTGTTGGATGGTCTTCAACGCTCCATGGTGCAAGTAACCCAATATTCTATGCCACAACTCACTGATGTCTCAACTCTACACCATCTACTTTTGTTCTCAAAGCAATGCAATATTCTACATCCAATTTGTAGAGGTTATTCACTCGAACTCCGATCCGCTTCACCTGTCCTGATGATATGTGACGAATGAAAGCATTTCCCTTACTAAATATCACATCGTATCCATGGTCCTCCAACATGGAAACTGAAATTAAATTCTTCTTCAAACACGGAACATACATGACATCTCTTAATGTGAGAGGAGAACCAGACTCCCTCTAAAAGGTAACAATACTGATTATGTTCGTGCTATACCTCCCACCATCTTCGATCTTGATGTCCATATGGAGGTCCTTCTCCTCCAAGTCACTGAAGAACTCTTTGTTGCCAGTCATATGGAATAAGGCTCCACTATACAGGTATCACAAACTACCCATCACCAATGACGGTGAAATCTAGTTCGAATAGTGAAGCAAGAGCTTCACCTGCTGCTCTTCCCGAGGGCTTCTTAATGACCTTCTTGTGCGGACACATTGTGGCATAGTGTCCCAGCTCATGACAATGAAAACATTTAATCTTCGACGTGTCCTTCTTCTTGCCACCCTAACTGGAATATGACTTAGAATGGGATGAATTCCCCTTCCCTTTCTTCACCTTCCCATCTAAGGCACAATTCTCCTCATCATCATGGTTAGATGAGGATCCATCTCTAGTGTTCTGCCAAATCTATTCTTGTACCAAGTCAGACCACAATCGCTCCCACTCTGGTAACTTCTCCCTCCCATTAACTGATTCCTGGTAGCTGTGCCAACGTTTGGGAAGTCCTAGAAGTGCTAGGCTCACTAGATCATCTTCAACAACTATAACATCGACACTTCCAAGATCATCCGGAAATTGGGTGAACTTGGTCAAGTACTTTGGTATTGTGTCACCCTTCTCCATCTTCATCTTTTTGAGCTTGTTCTTCAGTGCCAGCTTCTTGTGGTCACTGTTGTTTTGAAATAGTTCTGTCAAGGTCTTCCACATTGCAAATGGAGTTTCCTTACCATGAAGGTTTGAAACAATATGATCTCAAGCTCCTTCTACGATAATCCTTCTCGCCTTTGCCACATACTTTCTCCACTATGCCAGATCATGAGCATCAACTGGCTTAGGAATATCTTCATCTGTGAATTCCTTAAGCACGTTGTCTTCCAACATTGCCTCCATCCCATCCTTCAAAGCAATATAGTTCGAACTACCCTCAAGGGCACATTCGAGTCTCAATCCGTAAAACGACACCCTGTTGGCTTTGAAGTATGATGCTGCAAATTCGATTTCTCTTGCAAAATACGAACTCATATTCTCCTCTTTGATAGTGATTTCGACTCCGATACCATGTAGAAATTCCTTGTAGATTCAAACTGTAGATTTCAATATGTTAAGAAAATTGATTGAATCTACTCTACTCATCAACGGAAATAATAAACGATTGACAAAATCACAAAGCATAAACGAGAAAGAATCCAATCACACATAACACAATAATTTTTGGGAAAAGCCACAACTAAAAACCACTACTATATGTATATTGCATTAATAAGAAAATATGAGAAGATTACAATGCTTTGCTCAAGCTCAAGCAACCTTTGCACTATCTCAACCTATCTCGTTGCTTCACAAATGAGCTCCAGCCAATACTTAGCCAAATCTGCTGCCTTCCAAGCTCCTATCTCCTTGTGTTGTTCCCTTGGGAATTAACACATATTTAATTGATAAATTCCTCAATTATGATTTGTGCAATCCTCATAGGCCTTCCTCTGATTGCATGCACCACCTGTACAATTCAGATGATTATACAACTGATAATACACTGGCTCTGAACTCCAACATCAGCTAGGTCTTTCTCTAATCTGACATGCATGATCTAATTATGAGTGAATCTTCAGTTTACTAGTTGACCAGTGTTGGTTACACCCCACTACTGCATGTTACAACCCACTACTGGATCTCCCATTAATTCCTCCATCCGTTGGAACTAGTTTAACTCAATTAAACTGAATTAAATAATTACAACTCAAAATAAACTCACCTGGGCCCCTAAAATTTAGGAACCACTCTACATGACTCTAAATAGACTCCCAACTCGAATATACTGAGCCAATTAAGTCAAATTAACTTAGTTAACTATTACAAGTTGCTATGAGAAATATAATTACAATTTAATTCCTAATTTAATTCAAGGACAAAATTAAATTAGGATTTACTTGTTGCATTTTTCAACAGTATTCTTTAGGGATTTAAGATCAAGGAGACACACCTCAAGTTGGTTTCTTTCCTTTAAAGTTATCATAAAGAGGTCTAACAAATTATCCTATAACTTTTTTTTTTTTTTTACCTTGAGACTCAACATTGGAGTTGTTGAATGTGCCCTGTAATTGGATTTTCTTGTCAAAGATTTACCAATTGACCAAAGAATGTATTTCTCTTAACATCCCCATAATTTACTATTGATGCCCTTGCAAAAATGGACCAAGATACAAGAGAACCATGTTTTCATTCACAAAATCATTAATACCATACAAATTGATCTTGTTCTAAAAACATGGATGCAACATTTACCTTTTGTAAGGCTTCCACTTGGTGTATATTGCTCCATTTGGAATATTCACGTTATAGAATCATCACCATCAAAATTTCCCATAGAAATCTTCGTAATGAAGTGATTCCTTGGTAATGTCTTGAAGCCTTGATGATGTGGATCTTGGATGATTATGGCTTCATGATTCAATATTTGTTCTTTTGAATGGTTATAAAAATGATCCCCATGTTGTGATTAAGTTCCAACATAATTATTCTCCTTATTTTGAAAATTTCCTTGAATCTCGATATCTCCTTTAAGAAGCCTCTCTAAGAGAACCTTTTCCATGGAATTCATGGTTTTTGCATTTCTTAATGGATTTTTTTATTTCATCCTTGGATTTTTGTATCTCTTTCTTGTTTTCCTTTACCTTTTGTTCCACATTTTTTTATTGATCCTTATTTTTGTGACAGCTGATTTTTCATCTTGGATGCATGGTATTGGACATCTTCTATTTCTTCATGAGTGATGAATGAGCTTTCTAAAGGTTTAAGTGGTGAAGTAGATTTTGAAGCACCCTTAGGAGCCATGTGACTAAATAATAATGTCCCTCTTTTTTTCTATTTATCACAATTTTGAGTCACCAAATTTAGATCTTCCAATCAAAAGTTATCCCAATTGTAAGTTACATTTTAAAACCCTAACTTGTAGATATTTGGATGATATATCTTTGTTGTAATGTATCCCTAAAATTTGAGTCCCTCTAAATTTGAAATTTCGGTCTATGGTATGTTGATATGTACTCTCTGCGGTTCTATGATGTGACCAAGATTTGATGAGTCAAGTGAAATTATGGTAAATTTCCTAAGACATGTTGATTTTTTTGGCCTTTTTCTAAAGAGTGAACTCGTATAGTGTGACACAAGTCCAATTTGTTTGCTATCGTTATGAAATTTTAATGTATAGTACTTCAATATGTCCCATTAGATCCCTAAAACATTTACAATCTAAAACTTCTCTAGGAAAAAACTAGAGCAAAAATTAAAAAAATCGCTTTTTTGAAATTGTTTAAGGACTATCCACAAACCCTAACTCCTATAGGGTATATCTCCAAAATTATAATGAATTAGAATCTGAATTTTTTCTCAAACTTACTTCTATATCTCTCCTCGTCAACCAAAAATTTCGTGATCTCAATCTTCCTTGGGAAATAAAATATAGTGAAAATACCAAAATCACTCATTTGAGATTGATTTCATGACTATTCTCAAACCATAAATTCCATAGGGTATATATTTGATATTTTAGCGAACAAAAGTTTGAAATTTTTATTGTATGTTCCTCTACATATATCCTCAATTAGTGCAAAATTTCATGGTTTGAAGCTTCCTAATTTTTCTATAGAAATAATGCCACAATGAATCGTTTAAAGCAACAAAACCTTGTGATCATAGTTCTAATTTCAAATGTTATGAACCATGCCCATTAAAATTTTTAACAATCCAATAATTACAGTCCACATCAAGAGGGGAACTTCCTTTTACAATGAATATAATGTATGAGATAAAATTTGATGATCATGATACTATGTCTCTTTTGGTGTGTGTGTATGTAGGAGACAAAGGGTATAATTATAATGAAAGGGTACAATTAAAGGTTCTACCATACATTAACAATATAACAATATAAATTTAAGAGCTTAATATATAATGCTTAATAATGAATTTAAGGGTTAACATGGGGTTTGTCTAGGGTTTAATATACAAACATTCTAGATTTTGGCACAAGGATTTAGTGGTGGTCTAATAATGATGCAAACAATTTTGATTTTGACAAAGTGTGAAGCTTCCATATTCCTCTCCACTACCAAGGGGACTTATAAATGTTAGCTTGATCAATGATAGAACAATATCCCAACTTCACCTCATAAGAATCACCTGCCATATTTTTGGACAGTTTAACAAGGTGACTTTTTGTCCTTCTCTTGGTAGATTGATGGATAGATTTTGCTTGAAGTTTGGTTCAAAATTGGAAAAATTTTAATTTTGATTTATTGAGTTTATAAATTCTAGTGTATCAAAGTTTTTGTAGGGCATTGAATCCATTTTTCATTCAAAAAAATAATTTAAACAATAGAACTTGAAAATACACTTGCCTTTGATTTAATTTAAAAGCCAAAAATTGCTTTATTAAAACATGTCTATTTTTCACCCCAACTATAGTTTCCCTCCTTCAATAGGGATATAATAGTGGAGGGTGTATTTTGTTGATACTCTTTTCATGATGAGGTATTTGTCCCATCTAATATAAGACATTTTTCTATTTTCCACCTTGATGCCCATTGATTCCCATAAGTGTGACCAAAGACCTCGATAAGGAATCTTAGGTTGATGTTGTTCTTTACAACATATGTGAGTCAATCCTATTAGAATAACCCAACAATAACATCACTGCCTAGGAGGACATTGCATCCATTCTCAAGGGTACGATCTATAATGTGAAAGCTCAAGACCACGACCTTTCAAAAAATTGAGCCATTTGAGTAGGATTCTAGAAAACTTAGATTAGAGCTAGTGAATGATGTGTTTGGCATATTATATATATATATTATATATATATATTATATATATATATAATATATATATATCAAACATGGTATGTCCATAGAAATGAGGTTCCAGTTGCCTTCCATTGTGAGTACCTTGCAGATCAAACACAATTTTTTGATACCCAATCCCCAATGCTCTTAAGTTAACATAATGTATCCCATTTATTGAGTGGAGGAATCTTCTTCTTTGTCCCTAACCATAAGTAGTGAAGACATATATTTATGTTTTTATTTAAACTATGGTCATCCAATATACATGGATGACTTCAATAACACCTTTTATGAGCACAAGGGGCCATGCAATTGAAATCCATATGTGGAACTAGTGTCAAATTCTTTTATTTTATTTGATCAATTAATGGTTGATTGCAATAACTCATTATAATTTAATATGGAACCTATATGCTTGAAATAATCATAAGGGGACTTCATGGAGAAGGGGAGAAATTTAAGATCATCAATTAGATTTCTAAGGGAACATGGAAAAAGATGATGGATGAATTCTTGAAGTTGACTTCCATTCTTGTGTAAGAGTAATTTTTTTTTGGAATGCACTCTAGGAATTTTTCCTTGTGAACAATGTCATCACCAAAATGAGAATGTCATCGACAAATAGGCTTTGGAAGATGTGCAAATTTTCTATGAATTTTACTCTTTTAAATTCCCTGCTTGTCTTTCGTGGTTAATATACTTTTTAAATATACTCAACAACAATGATGAAAATCAAGGGGGGGAATGGGTAGCTTTAACATAATGCACAACTGAGGAGAAAAAATGAGGATGTTAACCCTTTGATAAGGATAACAAAGCATACACTTTGGTAGTAGGGTTCGATCTAATGTATGAAAACCCCATAGAGATGAATATAAATGAGAGTAAGTTCGATGCACAACGAGTTGACTTTGTCAAAGGATTTTGAAAGGCTATTCTTAAGCATGAAGGTAGAGCAAGATTTGAGTTTAATGGAGTAAATAATTTCTTGAGGCACTCCAATGACATCACAAATATTTTTATGGCATAGAAAGGTAAATTGTTCCAAGGATATATGCTTAGATAGAATAGGTTTTGATCTATGAGCAATGGATTTGGATATAAGTTTATATACACAGTGATAGAGGTATATGGGTTGGAAATGAGCAAAGCCAAAGGGGTGAGTCTCTTTAGGTATTTCTGAAATAAAGGTAGAACTAAAGTGGGGATGAATTTTCCTTACTAGCATTTATTCCTAAATTGTAGAGAATAGGTCCTTATGGGTGTTTCCCTAAAACCAACATAGGATACAATGTTTCATCCATCTAGTCTAGGGGCCTTTCCTACATGAAAAGAGAGGAGAGCCTTGTGTAGTTCCTCTTTTGTAATTGGTTGCATGAGGTTAGTGTTTTGATATTTTGACATCCATCCATCGAAGAAAGAGGATAATGCATGAATGTTAGAAATATTTTCTTTTAGAGGCTTGTTATGTAATTCTTTGTAATTTTATACGTTTTTTTCTCAAAATAGAGGCAAATTCTATGAATTCTTGACCCCCATTATCTTTAATATTCAATATAGTGTTGATTGATTTTTGTCCCCTACCAACATATGAAAAAACTTCTTTCTATTGCCTCCTTTAGAGAACCAATTGGATTTTCTCTTCGTTGCCCACTTGGCTCTCTCCATGCTAGTAGTTTTATTTTTTTATTTCCTAGTGCTTCAATTTCAAGAAAAGTGGATTCATTGTTGTTTAAATCTTTGAAAGTTTCCATGAGCTCTACAATTTTTCCTTCCACATCTAGGATACTAGAATTTGGAAGGCTTCTTTGGACCAAGTTTTTGTTAAATACTTTCTTGGATGATATTCCTTTGCAAATAAAACATAACATCCTCCTCAGTGTCATAGGGAAAAAAAATCCAACTAGTATGAATGATAGTTTTAAAGTCATCATAAGGGAGCCAATTAGGATTGAACTTGAACAGAGATGGTGGATTTGAGTTTTCAAGTGAGTTTTCAAGGATGATAGGTAAGTGGTCATAGTGTACTTCCTTGAGGACATGAGATTTGTACACTAAAAGGGATAGGAGGAGGAATTTATTAAAAGGAAAACAATCAGGGCACTTTGAAATAAGATTGGGTCTCTAGTGCTTTGTAAATTTTCCAAGTAGGATCAAGGATAGAGGGATTAATAATGCCCAAAATACTTCGATCAATGATGTGAAGGGAGTAATTGGATAAAGGTTCTATTTTGACATGATATCCCCATGTTTCATAGTGATGATGAGTGAAGTTGAGGTCATGTTCAAGGGTGAGGTGAGGCATGTCTACATTGAGATAGCATGTTAGGGAATCCAAAATTTGTTTTGTTTGTGGGATGATGCATACACATTGAGCAAATCAACAACACAATAGGAGATTTTGAAAAAAGCGAAACTAGGATATGAGAGAGAGGGCTTATAGATGTTTGATAGCCCATGGAGGGTTTCCATCCAATAGAAAAACCCCCAAAGTTTCCACCAAATCCATTATGATAAAGGCCACTTCTGGAAGGAACTTCTTTAATGAACAATGTAAACTTTGAAACGGGAACTATAAACTCAAAACGGGAACTCTGGCCAAAAAATCCTGTAAAAACATAAAAAAGAGTGCTAAAAACAAAAAGTGTCTTAGTGGGACGATGATTTTTTTTTTTAGGCTCAATTTTGAACATGTTTTAAAATGGCAGTGAAAATGAATTTTTTGTGCAAAAATTGTGCAAAAAACACCCTGAAAATGAAAAGCATTGATACTGGAATGATGGTTTTTTTTAGGGTCAATTTTAAACATTTTAAAAAAATTCTAGTAAAACCGAATTTTTATGTGGAAAAAAATAGTTGTTTTTGATGAAAAGAACACACTAATGTTTTTGATAGAATAACATTTTTCTTTCCTAAGCATAAATTCAACATGTTTTAGTAATGCCGATAAAGATAAAATAATGGGATCTGAAACACATTAAAATTCTATTAGTTTTCATCCATGTTGTTAAACATATAATAACATCACATTAGAGATCGCTAAAACTCTAATTGTTTTCAACCATAACATTAAAGATACAAAAAAATTTGGAAAATTTTCAACCATAAAATTAAAAAACCATGACATTATGAACAAATTACATGACTAAATTAATCAAAATGTCATTATTTGTACGTTGAATGAAACATACATTATATCTCTAATTTATTGTTGCATTGTACATATTCTAAACAATAAAAATCATCATAATTAAAACATATAATCCAACAACATAAAAATGACTCATAACTTCTGATTTAACACCATATGGAAATCAATTTTTTTATTTCAAGATACGATGCAAACATCAATTATATAAACTGTCTTAGACAATTATTCAAAATCACTCATATTTTCTTGCACGCCATCAAAATTCACATCTTTAGATGAATGACTAGATGTAGACGAAGATGTTCCATATTCTTCTCTTTCATCAACTAGTGCCCCACTTGAGTCCACATGCATGCCCGCTATTTCAAGTTTCAAAATTCTTTTGGATCTACTACTGGTTTCAACAGACTCCCATCTCAACGATGTTCCTTCTGGTAATAACATTTTCAGAATCTCTATCGTCTTGAAGAAAAGATTTCCTCTCTTAGTTAAATTGAAGTCATAAACAAGTAGGTCAACATCCTCCAATTTTAAGAAGTTTGTGCGACGACGATTTATATTTGTACCCTTTCTTTTTCTCTTTCCGCCATTTTTTTTATCAACTACCATCTTTGGCTTATACACACCATTGAATGGGTGTGTATTTGTGGCATACCAATGTACTTCAACACCTCTACCATCTTCATTTTCTGTAAAGACCTTTATAACCTTAGCAACCCAGAATGGATAACCATTGGGATCTCCATATGTGAGCACTACGATCATGCAACCCTCCTTAATATCCTATACTGAACCCTTGTAAAGGTCTTCCATGGCTTCACGTTGTGCATGAGATCTTCTGGAACCAATATACATCTCTCTTTCCTCTGCCTGTGAAGAATTAATAATACCTTGAGATTGTTGCTGTTCAACAATGTTTCTTTCCTCATGTTCATTTTACACATATTTTGGCCAAATAAATGGATTTTTCAAAGGTATACCTTCATTTGTTGTTCTTGAAATGATATCACTTTGATTATTGAAAAATGACTCCCACCAAACCGTATCAGCAATGTCAAAGTACTCATATGTATATCTAATACATTCTTTAATTTCTTCCAGGCAATTAGAATAATTTATATCTATGTTCTGTCTGTGTGCATTATGAACTTCACCAACTGATTGTAATAACAATATTTTTGATGCAAATACTGGATGATCTGGAATGAACTTCAAAAGTTCCAAACCTGATGACGGTGCCCATTCTACAGTGGTTGAATACTTCTTGCCCCATATTAGTGTTTTCCCATCAATTTTTTGATACGAAATTGATGTTGGAAGCTAATGTCAGTAAGTTGTTCAATTCATTTCTCCTCACCATGCGATCCTAGAATAAACCTTCGCATTTCAACAGTTTCTTCCAACACATCAAAAGTAGGATCTAACATGTATGATTTCTTAATACATTCAATTAATGATGGCAAGCTCCCAACTTCCTTCCTCCTCAATGTGACCGAAAAATGACTGAACATCTGATCAATATGGTTATGAGTGTGCCCAAGAAGAAGGAAACCAATCTTTACCTTTTGAAAAATTCTCAATTCAACAAGCACGTTTAGATATCCAAAAAAAACCTGATTTTTGTTTTCACGGCAAGTGTTGTCCAATTGTAGATACAAAACTTCAGGAAGATTAGCAGACCAATGAGAAAGCACATCATGAATTATGGTTATTGTCAAATTTGAATCATTATGACTATTTGGAGTTTTGAAGTACACCCTTGGCAACATTTTCCCATTCAAGGCGTTAGAACTGACCAAGTGCCACTGAATAAAATTTTCCTCCTATAAATTTTTGGCTGTGCGAACAAAATGTGGTAAAAATGTTTTCTTTTGCTCCATACCATCAATAATAAAACCCAAATATTTATTCGGATTATCATAACACTTCTTTCGATGCTTGTACAAATTTTTCCTTTCACTTGTTTGTTGTTCGCGATGCTCCTGAAGTTCTTTGACAATGGAATTCACACAACATAATAGAATCATTAAGAAATAAACTTTCATAGTTGATGACTATACAATTTTAAAAGTTAAATTTATGAATGCTTACCTCTTTCTGACCCTTCACATTTATCCCTTTTTTATTTAAGAGAAGCACATGTACTGAAAATCCCCATCCTTGTCTTCTTAGAAATATAGACATTGTTGAATTCTTTCTTCCATACCTTCACAAACTATTGATATGTAATAAACCAACCATGTCCCTCAGAACCTTCTTCATATTCTTTGTACAAGTTATATATTTCTCGTCTTGAAAAATTATCTAAAATATGTATTGTCTCTCTATTTGGCATACACTCTCCATGCTTTGAAAACAAATCTTTCACCCATGACATTGCAGTATTTGATAATGGCCCAAACTGTCGTTTCTGACATACTTCTGAATAAAATGTGGGATCCTTTTCCAAATTTTCTTGGATTCTTGAGAGACAAAAATTACGCATCGAATGAAACGTTTGGAAAGCCTTTCTACAAATAAATAAAGACCCAATATGATAATCATAACCTGACAATGTAGATTGCATGCACCCAACTAAATATGAATTTTGCATGTTTTTATTCATTGACAAATATCTCTTCCTTTCTCTAATGCAAATTTGAAATCCATATGTTTCAAGCAATATTTTTGACAACATTCACTTGAAATGAGAGCGTTGATAGAACTTCTTCTCGTCAGATATTATTCTCTACACCTTGTATAACTAGAACATCTTGGATTGATACAAAAAGGTTTGCTCCTACTCGATACAATTTTCCTAGCAACATCTCCATCATTGGATCGTAATTTGTATAAGAATTTTCATCATCATTCTGATGAATGTTATCCTCACTATGATCAGTTATGCTTTTGAAATACTGACTTGGAGGATATTCTTCATCTTCCCCTTCTTCAGTGAAGGACAATGTAAATATCAAATCAGAAAGCCACACCACCTGCATGTTCACAACTTGAAGACATTGATGAGGTACAATCCATATGCTCATGTGGTTAATTATGCGTTTCTTGTTGATCCAGATCAAGTTCCCAACAAAGAAGCATTTGATAAGTCAAAATGTTTTGAATACAATTATTATGTACTTGGGGGAACCATTCTATAGAAGCTCAAAAACAATTTATGGAGGAATATCCCAATAACCCACATTTTGAAGCAATGAAATGTATCATTTATGTCGGTTTATCAGATACAAAAGAAAAGTTAGTGGCATGGGATCGTAATTCAAATAATGAATATAGGATGTCTATGACTTTCATCCAAAGGGTTAGATTTATTCATAGTGAATTTAAAGAAAAATGTGGTGGGGATAAGCTAAATGTTACTGTAGATTTCTGAAAGGAATGTTGTATGGAAACAGACTATCAAATTGAGGAGAAAATCAATTCAAAAGGTGGCAGAGTAAATATTGATTTATTCAAAAGTATTGATAACATTTTGCAATTGGCATTTAGAACTGGAGAGATATGGGAATTGATTAATGAAATTTTTAGCATGTGGGAGAACATTGACATTAAAAACCAGAAGGTTAAAAGGTCTAAACCATCAATATGTAGCAACAGTAAATCAGGTCATGAAATGAAGCAGCTTCCAGAAGATATGACTATCACACCTTGGAGAGCATTGCAAGGAGTGAAGGATGAAAAACTTGTCAAAGCAATATTATCTCGTGTGAGGTGAGGGGGAATTATCATTGGAGGAAATGTCTGAGGAATTTCAAAAGTAAGTTTGTTGAATTATTTTTACTTATTTCTAGATTATAATTTTCTTTTAAATATAACATATTGTTCTTGGTAGTATTTGTTATTCATATCATTATATTAACCTTTTTTACTTTATCTATGCAGCCACAACGTTTACATGAAAATATAAGAACAAATGGTTAAATTTTTGAACGAAGATAGTTGGGATGATGCTGTATGCAACTATCCAGATTCAAGTTCTACATCAACATTAATTTCTTTTTATCTTGCATTTAAAAAGTTATGTTGATTTATACATTCATTTTTATTCGTTTGTATACTATTTTTATTTTATAACTTACACATATATTTGTTTATTTTATTAAAGATGAGGAAGGATGCAAATGGAGCACCAGATAGTTTCAGAACCTTTATTGAAAACCACAAGATCAAAAGGCTGAAGAAGCAACGTCTTAAGAATGTTGAACTTGATCCAACTCTTACTCATTTCATTTGGAATAGGCTTGACAATATTCAATATCAAGTAATACAAGGTGACTGTGAAGACATTACTAACTCATACCTAAAAGGGATTATGCCCTAGTTATCACAAATATTCCCCATGGTTTCAATATTCCAACCATTGACTATGATAGTGACCCTTATACTTATCAAGCTCTTAGTAAAGTGGTTTGATTTCTAGAAGTCACATCATCACCATTATGGAAATTTGTGACATTTCATTCAGACACACAATTGGAAATGTTATTGTCAATCTTCAAGGGGAAAACAAACTCAAGGATGCAACTTACATGGTAAGAGCTGAAAATGTATATTTGATTAATGTTAAAAATTTCATGTATGTACAAGTTAATTGAACTTATACTATTTCATTTTACAGGCAAAAGGCAAATCTTCTTAACCATGAAGATCAACCATTTATAAATGATTGTCAGTTCATCCATATTGATAGTTGGGCAAAAGATGATAGCTATATGTCTATGATTTTTAATCGGGTAGATGGAAAGAGTCATAGCCAAGTACTGGTTTATGATGTTGTTGTGAGAAAACTAACATATGAAGACAAAGAAGCAAAGGAGAGATAGTTAACATTTATCAAAAACCATAGTTATTGATTAACTATCTTATAGACATATTTTCAAATGAAGGAGATTAGGTTCTGGATTTATTTTCTGGCTCAGGTAAGTTTTATTATATGGAATTGAATTTCAATATCTTATTTCTTAATTTATATGTCATTGTACTAATTTACTCCATTATTTCTTTTGTGCTTGATAACTAGGTACAACACTAGCATGTTGCCTTCAAAAAGGAAGAAATTGCATTGCCATTGAAAAAGATCCAATATAGTGCAATTTTATTTAGCAAAGAAGTAATGTCCTTCAATTTCTTCCAGATGTAATGCAAGAAATTGGGTTGAAGAAAGGGGACTTTAGGGGATCACGTGTGGCAAAAAAGGCAAAGGAACCCCAACCACCATTACATGGAATGATTGGAAATGCATGCATTGGGAGATTCGCAGACATCAAAGATCCATTAGAAGAGGAAAATGAGCAAAATGAAGCAGAAAATATTGTGGAAGAAGATAATGATGAAACTTTAGAGGATGAAGAGTTTGGATTACACGATATTGTTGATTAAATTTAAGTTATGCTTGGAAATCAAGCTCAATTTTTGTAACTATTAATTAGTTATACTTGGAATGTTTTGACTTTGACACTTTATGATAAGAATAAGCATTCAATTAATGTTTTTATGTGTTCAATATTTGTATTATGTGATTTTCACATTAATTTTTATGTTAATCATTATTTTTTGAAAAGAACAGTGATTATTATTATTTTTTTGACATGAAAGTCATAAAAAAAAAACTATTATTTAACCATTTTTAGTTAAATTTTTCCTATAAAAATTGTGATTTTGACATGTTATGTCTAGCAAAAAATTACAAAAAATGATCAAAATGTGTAATATTTTAGTTACATTTATGTTGAAAATGGTTATTTTTATGTCAATTGTTATAAATTATTGTTTTTTAGAGACAATTGTTTCATGTGCATTGAAAAATTAATTAACGATGTATAAATATGTAGGATATCAAAACTTCAAAATATCCACCTTCTTCTCTAAATATGCAAAACAATAATAACCTCACTCAAAAGAAAAAAACAAGAAAATATGAAGAAGAAGACTACTTAAAAAATTGTTAAATTTAGAAAATAATTATTTACATTTCATACATTAGAAAATTTAAACTCAAAAAATAAGTCTTTTAAAAAAAGGGCTTGATGCAGAATCACCACATTTTTAAATCAGCATTCAAATCACAACATTCCAAAACATAATGTACATAAAAAAATTTAAAGTGCCAAAAACTATGCTCTAAAAAAAATGTATGTTCTGCATTGCCCCTTTTCAAAATCGGGTCACTTTTTTGCTATCTCTACGAAATGGGTAACAATATCAGTTCCCGTTTCAAAGTTTACATTGTTAATGTTTTTTTCTGTGAGCTTACCCTAACACATCATTTCTTGAAGAAAAAGAGTGTAGTGCCTTTATTTTTGCACCATTCTTTTAAGGGATCATTGTTTGGAACCCATCCATAAACCTTTGATGTTGTGCAATATTAAAATATTTTGGGAACTTATTTGAGTGTTGCTATACTAAGAGGCCCTTTGAGTCCTTATTTCCTTCTTATGATAATCTCTCTTTCTACCTCTTTCTTTGTGTTAGAATATTAGATCTACTAAAATAACTATCTATCTAAGAAACCAAAAATATATCAACATATAAATAAGAATAGAAAGAGAACAAGGAAAAATAATACAACATATATACATGGTTCACCTAATTGAGCTACCTCCACGGGAAGGCTGTCTTCAATTATCTCCAAAAATCTCCTACAATCTTACAAACATAGCAACTACAAATAACCCAATACAAATGGCAGTATGCTGTGAGCACATGATAAGATGTGATGGTATCACAAAATGGTATATGTCTTAAGAGGCTCCCTTGACCCTATTATATACCGAGAGATGTGGAGGAATTACTCTCACATATTAAATGTGGGATAATATAATTCACCAAAATAACACCTCTTTATATAATAAATGGATACAAGAGTATACTATGCCATAATAAAAATGGGATATAATATATTACTCTTTTACATAAGATTGTGGACAACTTCCGACATAATACAAAGACATTATTACTTTCCAAGGAATATAATATATTCCAACACTCCCCCTTAATAATGGTTGGGATAAGGGCCCATCCTAACACTAAGGAATCAGTCATTACTGCTCCCCCTTGATGACAACTTCCCTCATCCCAAGCAAAGAACGGAGATGCACATACTTCGCTTCTGTCAAGGATTTGGTGAAGATATCGGCTGCCTGCTGCTCGGTAGGACAATACTCCAAAGAAAGAATACCATTGGTGACAAGACCTCAAATATAATGACCATCAAGGTCGAGGTGCTTCGTCTTGGAGTGATATACCAGATTATAAGCAAGATGAATTTTACCCTGATTGTCACATTTCAACACAGTGGATGATTTCAGAACTAGACCAAGCTCAGTAAGAACATGTCGTAACCAAACAACTTCTTTAGCTGCTTCTTTGGCTGCTCTATACTTTGCTTCACATGAAGATAAAGAAAGAGTCTTTATCTTCTTGATGGACCAAGAGATCAGACCTAAACTGAGTTGAAATATGTAACCAGTAGTTGACCGTAGATGAGTACTATCACCTACCCAATCATAATCTGTATAACCAGAGAGTAAAACTCTGGCACTACTCAAATAAAATACACCATAATGCAACGTACCCTGTAAATATGGCAAAATTCTCTTGGCTACATGCCAATGACTTTCACGAGGTTGTAGCATGAATCGAGAAACCATACTGACCGTAAAAGAGAGATCTAGTCCACTGTGAGTTAAATATATCAAATTGCCAATGATTTGACGATAAAGAGTAGCATCAACCAGTGGAGTGGTACACTCAACAGTTCACTTTACACTAGATTGAAATAATGTAGGAGCAGGTTTACAATCACTCACATGGAAACGAGCCAATAAATCTGTTGCATACTTAGGCTGAGAGAGAAAAATACCAAATTCCATATGCCAGAACTGAAGACCCAAGAAATAGTTCAATGTACTGAGATTTGTCATATCAAACTTCTTTTGAAGAGAAATTTTCATATCTTGAATTAATACAAGCTGGTTGCCAATGATAATTAGATCATCCACATATAAAAAAATAATGAGGACATTATCACCAAAGTTCTTAACATATAGATTTGGATTAGATACACAACGCTTAAAACCATTATTCAAGAAATATGCATCAATTTTATCATACCAAGCCCTAGATGTTTGTTTGAGACCATATATAGATTTGTGTAATTTGCATACTAAACTTGAGGATTCAACAAAAATAAAACCAGGAGGTTGTTGAATATAAATTTCTTTAGTGAGATCACCATTTAAAAAATCACTCTTAACATCCATTTGAATAATTTCCCACTTATAAGATGCAACAAGTGATAAAATGGTTCTTATTGTGTTCATTTCAACAATAGGAGAAAAAGTTTCATTATAATCAATACCTTTAGGTTGATTAAAACCTTTTGCAACTAATCTAGCTTTATGATTTTTGATCTGTCCTTCTGTAGTGAACTTCATTTTATAAACCCATTTATAGCCAACTAAATTCTTTCATAAAGGAAGAGGAACAAGAGACCAAGTCGTGTTTCTCAAAAGAGATTCATATTCAATAGACATAACTTGTTCCCAATGAGGTTTACCCTTAGCTTGAGCATAAGTAGTAGGACAATTTGTGGCCAAAACTTTGGTCATAAGAGCAAAATTAGATCTAGCTCGACGAGTGTCAGAAGAATTCCCGACCTCACTACTTGTAGATTCAAGAGTTTTTCGAGCCTAAACAGGAAGAGTAGAAGGAACATGATTCACTTCAGGAGCTTCATGAGTTCAAGGTGTAATACTTGAGGAAGAGGAAGAATCAAGATCAATAAGAGTCACAAAACTGGAAGATGAGTTACAAGAATAGGAGTAACATACGATATTGGTAAATTCAGGGTAACATGAGATTCTATAGACTTAGGTGGGGAAGAGACTTCATGAAATTGAACATCCCTTCTGATTATGACACTTTGATTAGAAGGATCAAACAACTTGTAAGCCTTGGAATTCTCATGATAACCAATGAAGATACACTTGTGAGATTTGGGTTCTAACTTTTTCCCATTTTTATCAGGAATATGAGCCTAACATTCATAACCAAACACCTTTAAATTACTAATATCCGATATACGTCCATTCCATTTTTCCTCAGGGGTAACGTGCTTAACAAATTTAGTAGGAACTCTATTTAAAATAAAATTAGCACAACAGATGGCTTCACCCCAAAATTTCTTATGTGGTCCTTTAGAATAAAGCATACATCTGGCCATTTCAACTAAAGTTCTACATTTCCTTTCAGAAACACCATTTAGTTGAGGTGTGTAAGGAACAATATTTTGATGTTGAATACCATGTTTAGATAAATATGCATCAAATTCTTGCTTAACAAACTCCCCCCCATTATCAGATCGCAAGGTTTTAATACTCTTACTAGATGCATTCTCAACCATGGATTTAAATTCTTAAAGTTTTACAAATGTTTCACTTTTATTTAAAAAAAATAAACCCAAGATTTTCTACTAAAGTCATCAATAAAGGTAAGAACATAAACTGCATGAGATATTGAAGGAACATTAAGAGGACCACATATATCACTATGAATTAATTGCAAAGTTGATTTAACACACCAGGCTTTACCTTTATAAAAAAATTATCTATGATGTTTACCAAGAACACATCCTTCACAAACACCAGTAGTAGAAGAAATATTAGGCAAACCATGGACCATTTTAGTTAGCATTTTCATTTTACCATAATTGAAGTGACCCAATCCTTCATGCCATAATTGAATTAGTTCATCAGCATGAGAAACATAGGAATAAAAGGGTTGTCTCTTAGTTGATTTAAAACCAACAAATTTATATAAACTAGTTGTATGATAACCAGGACCAGAAGAGACTTATTTGTAATTTCAGTTGATATCTTTAAGAACATATTTATCAGTCCAAGCTTTAAATTTAAAACCTTTATGACATGCATGATAAATAGAAAGTAAGTTGACGGGATTGCTTTGAACATGAAAAACATCTTCCAATTGACCATTAGCAACATTAATATCACCATAACCAATTACAGAAAGTTGTTTTCCATCAACAACAAAAACTTTCTGAGATGAGTTCTTATAAGTTTCATAATATGTAAATAAAGAAGCATTACCAGTCATATGTTTAGAAGCACATAAATCCATTATCCATTCCGCATTAGAAGAAGAATTGCTAGGCGAAACAATAGATGCACATAAAGCTACTTGAGATTCATTAGAATTTTTATTGTTAACTTTAGCCATTAAGCATTTCTCTTTAAAGAAATCCTTTTCAGGATGGTTAGTTTTACCACAATGCTTACAAGGATCATACACTTTCTTCCTCTTACTAGTTTCATGTTGTGCATGAGAAGCATGACCATTATTATTAGCATGATTAGAAGTGCGTGAATAAGAACCTTTAACATTATTAAAACTTTTCTTAGGATTCTTATTATGTTCCATAAGAGCTTTATTAGGTGAGATTTGTCCTGAAGCAATCAACCTTTCTTGCTCATTTATCAACCCTTTACAGAAATCATCAAAAGTAGGTTCCATGGTACTTTGAGACAATTTAAGAGCCCTATTCCTAGTTTGGATGAACATGTCAAAACAAGATGACAATTTTTGTTCTACAAGAATGATAAGAGCAGTGTCTATCTTCTTGTAATCTTTACCACAATTATTTAACTTTTCATTTAAGGTTTTCAATTCAGCAAGATATAATTCTACTGTTATCGGGAAATCTAGTGTCCACTTGGAGCTGCTAGTCCCACTAAGACGGGTAGCTATCTTAGAAACAAACAAACCAAAACTACTTTCGCTTTCCTTTATGAGAAGTAGATAAAAGGGGAACAAAGGACACCAACCTCAGTCTTGCGCTTGGTTCCTCCCCCTTCTGACAGATCTTTGTCACTCCTTCTTCGCTTACCCAGCTTCAAAGAGCACCTGTGGAATCAAAGCAGCATAATACTATAGAAGAATAGAGATATACAATCATAAACAATATAGGACCAGTATATATTGACCACAAAAATGCATATATTATCTAACATACAAGAATGTGGAGGAAAACTTGAATAGCTTTATTAATATCAAGAATAGAAAAGAGGATTACAACCAATTGTTTTGACCCAGCGTCATCCTTCCAGCATGAAAGCCCTTCTTCACCTCATGAAAAGCTTAGATCACCTAACACTATGATATTGCACCGGGAAACCAACAACACTTCCTTACAAGATACAAGATTCCAGCCTCTGGATCTCCGTGATGAGGGATCCATATATAGATGTTTGCAGGGGGGTGAGTCAGCTTCTAGGATTTTGATTAGTGTCCTCTCTCTGATAGTTCTTGATTCGACTTGGAGATTGATGATATCTTACTCATCCCTGGGCGAATTCAGAGAGGCAAGTGTCACAGGAGAAGTTTATGGAAGATTCCATGATCATCCACCTTGCAAACTGTCTCTGCCATTTGTCTACTCTCGCCCATCGCACCCTATAGAAGGGCTTTCTAGTATGCATCGCACTTTTCGCACTGAGCAGGTGAGATGCACACCTTTAGCACTAAGTAGCCTGTATGGTCCAGTTTTGACCAGTTCTGAGCAGTTTTCCATGGAGAACCTCTGGGAGATGATGTAATCAACTGACCTTGTTCCTTTAGGGTATGAAGCAACACTTTTAGGGACTTAGAAGCCCTTGGTTTATGGACATGTATGATTGGATTTGCAGTGCCCAAAAATGTCTATAATAGTTGCCCCCTAAAGCATGAGGTCGTTAATCTTTTGATGTCGAGTGAAATGCTTTATCATGAGGATCCGAATTTTTTTCGAGCTAGAAGGTGATCTGTAATAAGATACAATACAATACATTATCTTCATAATATTTTTCATGATCTAGCTGAGGCGGGCATTCCCATGCTCAACTTTATAAATTCAATTTCATGTACATAGGACAGACAACCGTCTGTGTAGCAGACTGATGATTCGGACGGAGTCATCATCCTTTGATTCGGATGATCATCTGTTCGACAATGATGTACATTTGATGTCTTTATATTCCTAAATATATCACAGCTCGGATGGATGAAACTAGATCCGGGGTCTTGAAACTCGTTCAATCTTCACTCGGAGTACAAGTCGATCCATGTGAAAGATGTTTTGGAGTCGAACATGGAAAGACATCACCTGATTACCAGCCAATGATGTAAACTGTTAACAGGCGCGAGAGGAATCACCGATAATGATGATCCTCAAGGTACGACAGTACAATTCACATGGTGTGAAAATGGGACTTGGCGTCGAACACCACGTAAAATATTTCGGTCGAAGGCCATTGATGTAAACCTGTCGCCGGAAGTGAGAAACTTGCCATTGAGGCATGCAAGCTTCAAAGTACTGAAAGGGTTGTTCCTAGGTCGACCTCTAGGATAATGAGCTGACATCGACAAGAAGTGACCCGTCGTAGGAGGGCCTTAATGAATCCCACATCTACAACACGGAACAGAGTAAATGATTTTGGAGGTTAAAATGATCTGATGATACAGGGTTCAAGGTGGCGGTCATGAAAGAATGGAGCGTGAATGTATTGCAGCGGATGAGACACAGGTGAATTCTCTAAGCGACTTCTCTTGAACATACCGGCGACACTGAAATGGATTGGTAGCATTAACCCCAAAGATGGATGGTACGATGGACCAATGGTAATATGATCGATGAACAGAATAACCCAACCCGACTCGGATGTGGAGTGAAAGTGTCATGTTCAAGAGTGACTTGATACCAATAAAGTTTCTTCAAGTTTTCTTCCCAATTTTCCCCAGTCATTGCTGACTAGTACCTCTTTATTTTTATCAAGCTTGAGGAGGATAACATATGCTTGTTCTATAATTCGCCCTTCGGGCGAACCCATCGCTATGTTTTAATGAGCCTAGCGACAGTGAAACTCGTTCTTGTCTATATGGACAAGTTTGTCACAGTTTATTTTAACGAGTTTAACGACAATGATAACTCGGTCCTTTTTCAATTTTAGAGAGTCTGAAAAGGGATGGAAAGGAAACTCCAATAATCATTTTTCATCATATAATCCCTTAAGTCTGAAAAGTATAAAATAATACGAAAGGGATGACTTTTCGATAATTTTAACAAGCCGAACAAGACAAGCGCTCGATCTTTTTGTGTAATAATCCCTCAGGTCCAAAAAGACTAAAATCTAGAGGAGGGATAGCACTTCCGGTCGCTTCAACGAGTTGGAGAGGCCAATCGCTCGGCAATCTTTTCATATTTTACGAGTTAGATGAAAAGAACTTAAAGGAGACTCGTTTTTTGAGGAACGAGTGATAATTTCGGGTAGCAACTGATTCCAGGTAAGGTTTGGAATTTTCCAATCATGGCAGTGTCACAAGGATATCTAACAGAATCACTCTTCATAGCTGTTCCTCAAAAGGGGTAAACAATCAAATGGAGGCGTATGATCGGCTAAAACAGAGTGGAGGTGATGATGAGAACACGACCAAGGCTCAAAAGCTAATTGTAATTCATTCACAATGGTTATTTACCGGAGATTGGTTCATTTTTTAATGAGCTTAAACTCTGGGGGAAACATTTGCTCATTTCTTAGGTTTAATTTTTAACGAGCTTGAACTTCACATAAAAACTACTCGTGATAATGGTGATTGATTATTTGATTCACCGTTAGCACTTTGTTCTTTCAATGGTCGTACTACCTGCTCAATTGCTTCATCAAACTGATTAGAAATGAAAACATATGCTTGAAAAATGAGTTAAAAACACTAATACCTTACTCGAATTACGTGAATAGTAATTTAAAAGTGATTTTTACCTATCATTTTACCATTTCATTTGAACTTGGTTTGTTGGAGCTCTGGAGGTGCTTTTCCCCCCTGATTTTCACTCGCTGATTCTGGGAGATTCAGTGGATGATTCTCGGCGCCGTTTGGACCAGGTAGGAGCTAAACATGTGCTCTTCAGTTGCATTCTTTCCTTTTTAAATTCTAAGCATGTTTCCCTGCTTTGCGAGCCCCTAGGGTTTTAACAATTCGCCCTGGCCCCATCGCACCGTTTCTATATCGAAAGGTGCGATGCATACTAGATTGGTTACTGGCCAGTCAGTATGCATCGCTCCTAGTACACTGCTCAGGTGCGATGGACACAAAGAGGGAAACTTGTGCACTGTTTTTCATGGAATTTTTGCCTGTTTTTTGCCAAATCATGATCCTGACTCTTCCCTTGTTTGTTTTAAGAGATTCATTGGAGCAAAATGGTTATTACATGGTGAGAATGCGAGCATGAAGAAGAAGACATGGTTGCTTTACATGATCCGGGTACAGTAACTGCACTGCGGAACTATGGCCTGCTCAAGTTTCTCTGCATCTCTAGCATGAGGCAACAAATTAACTTGTTGCAATATTTCCTCGATGCATGGGATCCTACCAACCAGGTATTCCAGATCAGAGGCAAATCCATCCCTTTGACTGTCATGGACATCTATTTTTTGACCGGTTTATCGAGGTGTGGTGCCCCTCTCTCATTATCAGGTTCCGCCCGTGGGGGTGAATCTGTGAGAGATTACATTTGCCAGTACTGCAGAGAGGGATCTCAGCTGAGTAGGAACGACAATATCAACATCCGAGATGTCACTGACCGGTCCTTGAGGACCATTCTGTTCAATTTTGCTAGACTGGCTGGTAGTGCGGCTCTTCACGTGGCTAACAGGTCTTATATGTAGTACGCCTTGGAATGCATCGAACCGAAGGTGTTCAACTGGTGTGATGCAGTACTCCCTGTGATGAAAGAACAACTTACCAAGGTGAAAAGCGGAAGATCCAAGTGTTTCGGCTATGGCTCTATTTTGATCGCTTTTGCCTTGGAAAAGATCCCACTGATGCAACTGCAGTACATTTCACTTGGTTTACCTCCATCGACTGAGCCATGGACGTAGAGATGGGTTGACCGCATGGCCCAACATGCTGGTCAGTCCCAGATTTCTTTCTCTGACACCTTCTTCAAGTGGTTCAACCGCCAGGAGATGGTTTATGCTGAGTGTCCATATGCTGATATGGATTTTCGGGGTGACCCAGATTTGGTGCTGCCGGCTGGTGAGCAGTGGGGTGCTATAGGTAAATTCTCTTGCCATATCTCTGTTTTTTGTTTTTATAATGTTCTTATGATTTCTTTGATCAAGACTAATCAAAACTCACGTGCTCATGCAGAAATTGGACCAATTCGACCAGCAGTACGCCTGAGAGCACCAGTTACCATTCCGACAGGAGAGGCTGTAGGGAGGGCCATCCTTCACGACCTTGATGTGGCCGAGACTCTTTTAGCATTGCAGGATTAGGTTGAGAGTCTCACTCTTGGTATTCTGGACGTGAGGATCGACGGGCTGCCTCTGAGATTGCAAAGACATACTACTGGTGTGCCGAGTCGATGGACTAGGATTTTATGCATGATTGCACAAGTGGTGACTTGTTATCACCAGCATCATTAGACTAGGGTGCCCTAGTATTTTGAGTTTTAGGTCATTTGACCGATTTTGTCTTAGTTACAGAACATTATTTGTAATCCATAAACAATTATATATATATTTTTGATTTTTGGAGCTTTATTTTGGTTAAGTTACATGATCCTGATGCAAATATTGATGCAATGCTTCCTTTTATAAATGTCACAAATGTCTATCTAACACATAATTTGCCAATGAGTCTGTTAATGTGTTTAAATTTCTAGAAATATGTTGATATTGAATAGAATCAAACTGTCTTTCCAAAATCTTGACCCTTAGGAACATGCGGTAGATAGCTAGATTCCGTACAGAGTAGATACTAGTGAGTTGTAGAATGACGAGTTATGGGTCTAGCCTGACAACAAGTCGGCGTATGCCATGTGTGATGGCATCAGAGAGGAGTTCTATCAACATGCTATATTCAGTGATATTGTTCGTTGACTGACCGATACATACCCCTCTGAAACTCACTAACTCGCCGCTGGGATTGAAGATGGCCCAGGCCGCAGAAGATAGGTTCCGTGAACTACGACTTGCTCCGTCGGCATATCCAACAAATGGTTCCAATAGGTTCGAAATCTGCAACAAATGCAAAAAGTGGATTACCTAACCAAAATAATTACCCTTAGCAAAAACAAAAATGTAAAAAAAGCATAGGGGTTACTACGCTGAGTTAAGCATAGTAACGCTTGAGGTACAACCCGTTGCGGGGTTGCGCTAGTGGAATCCCATCATAATCCACCAACTCGTAGGATCCTTTTGCTAATACATGCTTAACAATATAGGGACCCATCCATAAAGACTTGAACTTACCTGCTCCCAACTTATCGGACTCCTGGTCGTAAAGTAAGACCAGGTCACCTTCTGAGAAGACACGAGGTTTGACATTTTTGTCGAATTGCGCTTTGACTCGTTTCTTGTGGGCTTCATTAGCCAAAGAGGCATCACGACGGGTTTCATCCAAATGGATTAATTCCAAGAAACGAGCCTCTTCTTCTGGAGTTCCGGGGAGAAGGTCGATCGCGAGCTTGAGGGACGAGATTTCACACTAAACTGGCAAGATCGCTTCCAGGCCATACACCAGTTGAAAAGGTGTAAACCTGGTTGCATTCCTCACTGATGTCTAGTATGCCCACAAGGCTGAGTACAGGATCAAGTGCCAACTCCATTTATGGACTCCAATCATCCTTTGCAGCATGCGCTTCAGGACTTTGTTGATTGCCTCAACTTGTCCGTTAGCTTGCGGATAATACGGAGTAGAGCTATCGTGGGACAGTCCTAATTTGGCAGCCAACTCAACCATCATGTGATTGTGAAAATTAGATCCATGATCTGTAACTATGGCTTGTGGAACACCAAATCTGGAGACTACATGATTGAAAAAGAAGAGGGCAACCGTTTCACCGCTGTTGTTTAATGTAGGCATAGCCTCGGCCCATTTGGTAAAATAGTCTACTGCGAATATGATATACCCATGCCCCCCGACCGAGGTGGGGTTACATGTCATGAAATCTATGCCCCATTTGGCGAATGGCCCAACAACAACTACTGGTTGCAGAGGTGCGGGTGGCTTTCTGTTTTGGGATCGAAGATTTGACATGCATGGCAACTTCTGACTATGGTTATGCAATATTTGAACATTGTTGGCCAGAAGTATCCTGCTCGTAAAATCTTTTGTGCCGTAGCATAACCATATTGATACCCCCCACACGCGCCTGAATGACAATCATTTAGGACTTTTTCGGCCTCCTCATGGGTGAGGCACCTCCGCAGAACTGTATCGATACCACGACGTTAAAGCGTATCACCAACGATCACATAGTCTTTTGATTAGTATCGAATCCGTCGTTGTTCCGAGCGTGAGGTATTAGACCTATATGTTTGGGTTTGGAGATAGATTATTATATCTCCATACCACGAATTGCTTGAAGATATCAGAAACAAAGATTCATCCACGATTGCTTCTTCGAATGTTGCATCGTTGGACGACGATGGGAGATCACATAGTAACTCCACGAAAACTAGGACTTTCTTCAATTTGGATTTTTTGAATTCTAGATCAAACTCTTGTAAAATCGCTATCCATTTTGAATATTTCCCCCCCAGAAACTGTCGTGACAATATATAAGTCATGGGGTTGCAATCTGATAAAATGGTAGTTTTTCTGAAGAGGACATAGCGTCGAAATCTCTGTATCGCTTGAACAGCTGCAAGAGCCAGCTTTTCAACGTAGGAGTACTTCATTTTTGTATCATTAAAGTTTCAGCTTAAATAGTATATTGGATGTTCAATTCCATCGTCTTCTTGAACTAAGACCATTGCCAAGGTCGTATCTGCTACAGCCAGATATAGGTTAAAGTCTTTTTGATAATTAGGAGCATACATTAATGATGCTTTTATTGGGGATTCCTTTAAAGCATCAAAGGAAGCTTGCGCAACCTGATCCCAGATGAAGGGTACTTCTTTTTTCAATAGACGAGTATAACCTTTAGCAAGTTTTGTGTAATTTGGAATGAACCTCCTCAGAAAGTTTGCTTTCCCTTGGAGTATCTGAATCTGAGGCAAATTTGAAGGTGGAGGCAAATCAATGACTTCCTGAACCTTACATGGGTCGAGACAAATCCCGTCCTTTGAGACCACAAAGCCAAGTAATTGACCAGAACTGACACAAAACAAACATTTGTACGAATTGAGTCGTATCTTGTAGTGTCTGCAACTTAGAAATATCTCTCTCAAATGCTGCAGATGATCGATCCACTTTCGCGAATGAGCTGGAAGATCGTCGAGATATGGTTGAACGATGTTCTTGATGTCATGGAAAGCATAATTCATTTCTCTCTAAAAAGTTGCCCCTGCGTTCTTTAAACCAAAGGGTAGCTTGTGATATGCGAATGTGCCCCACGGACAAATAAATGAAGTCTTTGACTAGTCCTGTGGGCAGATATTTATTTGATTATACCCAGAAAATCCATCCATAAATGAAAAGATTTCACATCCAGCACATTCATCAATTATCTGGTCAATGAAGGGTGTAGGGTAGTTGTATTTTGGACAAGCTTGATTTACATCCCTATAATTGACGCACACTCTAATCGTTCATTGTTTCTTCATTACAGGAACGATATTCGATACCAATTGGTCAGAGGAACCGGGTAAATAAAATCAACATGGAGAAGTTTTTCAACTTCTGCCTTGATGGCAGCGAGTTTCTTGGGGTGCACCTGCCGGAGCCGTTGTTGTACCGGTTTGACATCTGGATACATATTAATTTCATGTTCAACTATTCTCGTGTCAATGCTTGGCATTTCATCATATGACGAAGCAAAGACATCTCTAAACTTGCGAAAAAGAGCGTAATATACTTCCAGTTCTGAAGGAGAACAAGATTTGCCGACATGAATATTCTCTCCAACATCTGTTTGGTCGAGATATTTATGCTGATAGTCTCTTCAATATTGGACAGGTTTCACTCGGAATCCACCGTATTTACAGTATTTGACATAAAATAAAAAACTGAGGGATGATCAAGGTCACTGGAACTATCCTCCTTATAATCTGGAAGATGGGAACGATGGTGGTAATATTCCTATGGTGCCCCATCAATCATCATTGAATGAACAATTCCTTCGTCTGTAGAATGTACTTGCGACCAAGGATCTAAAGGGGTGCCATATCCCTTAGACCTATCTATCCACACGCTTGATGAGCGTTGATTCAGGTTTGCCTCCCATGCCGAAAACATTGATTGCTACAATATTTCTATTGGGCTTGGAGGCAATACCTGGATAGGATCCAAGTTAATATCGTTTTTGGATATCTTTTGAGTAGAAGATATCATATTGTAGGTTCCCATTGTTGCCATTTCCGCCAAATTGTTTGGAGGTGGTAGAGAAAAAGTCCCCATTAATGTGGGGTCTTTTAGTAGGCCTACTCCAATATTTTGAAGCGAATGGGTGCTTCCATGGATCATTGGAATGGTTCCCGTAACTTGTGAACTGCCGGGGAGAAATTTTTGTTGGTCGACGACCGTAATTCCTCCTTGGAAGGGAAATGAAACCTTCCTGAAGTACGTCGACACAACGACAGCCATAGCATATATCCAGGGCCTTCCTAGTAGGATGTTGTAATCAAGGTTTCCGTCGATAACTTAAACATCAATCTCTACTATTTTTTCCCCCCAGTTCGACGTGCAAGTTACTCAATATCCCGTATGGGGTGTATGTTCATCCATCAAATGCTTTTAATGTCGTCAACGATCGTAACAAGGGTGGAGATCCTAAAGTTTTCCAGCAACTCATCGACATAATACATGTAGATGCCCCCTCATCAATAATTGTTCGATAAACAGTTTTCTTGAGGGCCTTCACTTGAATAAGGAAAGCTAGTTGAGCTGGTAACTGAGGGTCATATCTTTTGTGATTAAAGGCCACAAGACTGGAATCCGTTGGTTCAATCCCACCTATCGCTGACAATAAATCCTACTTTTGGGAGGGGCAATTTTGCAGTACCTCAAGTGTCGACATAGCGGACGATGATTGGGCTAGATCCTCCACTATATTATAATGTTTTGCTACTCTGGCACGAGGATTAAACGTCGATTTGTGTACTACTCCCTTTGGAGTTTTATCGTTAGTTTAGGAGTGATGGGTGGCACAACTTCGGTTGAAGTTGTTGTCGAACTACTAGGTTGATCATTATCCTTGTTGTTCGACATCTGTGGATTCCCGTAATCTTTATTTCTTGTCGATATCAGAGCATCATTTAGCTGCTTCGAAATAGACAACATTAGCGCTTGGGATGGTGAAGCATTGTTGCTAGCAACCAGATTTGTTCCTGGGTTCAGAAATGGATCAGTCAATACTGCCGAGGTTTTTGAACACTTGAAGAATTTTCTAAGCTCAGGTTTATATGGACAATCTTTTGTCCAATGATCCTCATCACATATAAAGCATGGATGACTTGGTTTCCTATCTCCAGAAGGGTTTGCAAAAGATTTTTCAGGAGACAACTCCTCCCGTTTCTTCTTCTTCCCTTTCTTTTTCTTCTTGCCTCCTAGTTGCTTGGGTTCTTTGCCTTTGTCAATCGACACGACATTTACTTTTGAGGCGAGAAATTCTTCATTTGCATTTTGACTTGAAACCGTACAGGCCTTCTTTGATGTAGCCTTTATGGTTTTCGTGCTAGTCGTACCTATCACACCATCACTGACATGAGAGTCTTTGTTTGATTTAGGAGGGGGAGGAACGGAAAATTCTGGTCTAGGAGGATCAGGGATTTTATCGTAGAGCGTGCCGACTGTGTATAGATCAAGTCTAGATATTGTGCACGAGCAATAACTTACTCTTCAGTGATGACTCCTCCCTTTTCCACATCTTCTGTAATAGAAGGTAACATTGACTTAATAAACCATTCAGCCAACAGCTAATCAGGAAGATATGTTTTTACCATTCTACGACGACGTCGCCACTCATGAATATGATCAGATATGTGAGTGGTCGTTGTTTATTTGAAATTGGTAAGAAGCTCTGTTCCTATTTCGTACCTTATGGGTAACTGAAAATGGGCTAAAAAGGTTGTGGCTAGGGTATTGAAGTTATCAAACAAAGCTCTAGGAAATTCGATATACCATTTTGTTGTCGGACCAGTTAACGTTCGCTGAAAAAGGCGAACCCTGATCGAATCATCGTTGAGAGTGTTTGATGAACACCACAGATGAAAGGTCATCACATGATTCGACGGGTCTTCACCCGGATTTCCATTAAATTTAGGAATATCTGACGGAAGTTTATGTGGAATCGCTGGCCACCAAGGGCGTAAGTAATTGGATAGTTCATTAGTTGATTTAGATCCAGTAACTCTAAAGTCGCCACAAAAGGGAACTGTTGATTTAGGCTCGGCAAAGCATACCCAGGATAATATGGAATTGCTTGAGCAGTTGGCCTTTGCATACCAGCATAATGCATTTGATGCTGGTAACTTTGGTAAGGTTGATGGGCATGACCACTATGATATGATTGATGTTGACCATTTTGAATATACGGTTGCCCATTACTTGCAAAGACTTGTTGCTCTGATCCTTGGTAAGCTTGTTGGAATTGTGGTTGTTGGTAGTGTACCAGCCATGGTTGTGAAGCCATGAGCTATTGCCCAGTACTGACTGTTTGACCAAGATGAGGGGTAATGGTCCCCGTTTGAACCTGGGCCATTCCACTAGTCGGTAATTATGGTTGCATCACAGGGACAAGAGGTTGTTGTATTACGACCTAAGAAACCTGAGGTTGGCATACAATAGGAAACGCTTGTACTTGCAACACCGTCACGATAGCCGGTGTAGTGGGGATATGTGACACAGGTAAACTTTGTTGCATCGAGTATACAACTCTTGGTTGTTGAGGCAGTATTGGCACCCAACCACTAGATGTAATTCCAGCATACCCTGAATTCTGTTGTGAACTCTCATATGGTTGTTCTCCTGGGGGAGACAATGAAAGGGTATACTGCCCTCCATACGGCGGTAACCCAGTGCTCAAAGGAATGATTTGCCTTTGGGGACCGGATTGCCCAAATTGACACTGTGAAGGATCAATTTTTTGAAACTCAACATAAGAGATTCTAGATATTATTCCAGACAAACAAACGGGAACAATCCATATTGTCGAAACCGCCCCTGGATGGACTCCATCCAGTGATTGAGAGCTAGTTGGGACAGATGGTATGCTGTCGAACATTGTCGGAGTAACAGCAGGAAGTTCTGCCACTGCTGTGTTGGATGACACAGTCCTAGGTGTCGACAGTTGTTCAGACATATTTAGTCTATCCAAAAGATTCTTCAGTGATTCTTCAGGAACTTCTGATGGCTGGAGACTAACTTCTGATGAAGAAGGATATAGGGTGATCCCAGCTCCAAATTGCGATGGAGCGTTAGATGGAGGATCCTCCACAATCTCTTCTATGACAATCAATTCAGGCGGAAGAGGTAGACCATCAGGTTCATAAAATATTTCTGGTGCCAAAGAAGGGATAGGTTCTGCAGCGACTGATGTTTGGGGAGTAACACCTTCCGAATCAGCTATACATGGAGCCGGTTCAGGAATAGAAGTGTTTACCGTCACACTAGGATCAGTTGTAATGTTCTTTTGTGGTTCCGGAATTTCTTCTGTAGACGCAGGTATACCAGAAATGTTCGGAGTGACCAGAGTCTCTAAGGATGTCGGAGTACTTGCTCCAATCAAACTAGGGGACTTCGATCCGGTCAAATGAGTTTGCTTTGTCCGGAATAGTTTCGTTTCTGGAGTCAATGACGGTTGACTCGTAGCCCTCCACGACCAACGGTGTTTTGATTGAGTTTCTTCCACGATTGCGGATTACTCGATCAACTCAAAATAATAGGGGAAAATCATTCTGAATTAAATGAATTTTAGACGCTTTGACACAACTTGTTTTTTTCAATTTTTAAGAGTCGAGAAAAAACAAAAGATGACTCTAGTCACCTTCGATTTTTAATGAGCCTAAAGTGACAAGTGCTCAGATGGACCTTTTCCTTTAAGGA
>APFE030026336.1:53984-73276 GCA_000404065.3 Pinus taeda
CTAACAATTTTTCTTCAAAATACGAAAGGAAGATAATGACGACACTTTGCGATTTTGAATTGAAAACTGCTTTCGACACTTGAAAAACCACTAATTAAAATCAAATACAAGAGTAACAGTATAATCGACCATCAAGAACAATAGGATTATTTTCTTTGACTGAAAATGACACTTGCAACACTTCCAAATCAAAAGAAGACAGTTTGATTACGCTACTTCTTTGTAAAAGAGAACTGTAAATGGCACACAATACATAAAAACATTCACAGTTATTTGCACGATGGAGGTGGAATGATGGAAAGGAAGGGGGTTTCCACAGAGGTGTACTGATCATAGACAACAAAACTCCTGAATAACGTTGAAGAGAGTGAACAAAAAACCAAAATCTGGAAGCATAAGAGGTCTTGTCTGATCAACGCACCTATAACACAGGGAAAGTGCGATGCAGCGCACCTACTGCACACGGGAGGTGTGATGCATCCAGATTCCCAAGACGAGAAGGTGCGATGGTCCAGGGGCGAGACTTCAACTTGGTTCTTGGTCACAGTTGCAGCTCAGTTCAGGGATTTAGGCCGAGCAAGTGATGTTCAGTAAATATAAATCATAGGGGTTGATCTAATGAGGTTACTAGAGCCACCACTAGGGCAATTAGAATGTTTGCAAGTCGATTATTCAGTTTATAAACAAAACCTAGAGATAGACTGAAGCAACATTGATCTACTTTGCACTTGCATAGCAAATGCAGTTCGAAGGCTAGCTGGCTTGACTTCAGGCTCCGTCTGTAAGTTTATAAAACAAAAAAATATAGACAAGAAAACAATGTATTCGCTCCCCAAGGGAGTTGCCATTTTGTTATCGGGAAATCTAGTGTCCACTCGGAGCTGCTAGTCCCACTAAGACGGGTAGATATCTTAGAAACAAATAAACCAAAACTACTTTCGCTTTCCTTTATGAGAAGTAGATAAAAGGGGAACAAAGGACACCAACCTCAATCTTGCACTTGGTTCCTTGCTTGGTTCCTCCCCCTTCTGACAGATCTTTGCCGCTCCTTCTTCGCTTACCCAGCTTCAAAGAGCACCTATGGAATCAAAGCAGCATAATACTATCAAAGAACAGAGATCTACAATCATAAACAATATAGGACCAGATATATATTGACCACACAAATGCATATATTATCTAACATACAAGAATGTGGAGGAAAACTTGAATAGATTTATTAATATCAAGAATAGCAAAGAGGATTACAACTAATTATTCTAACCCAGCGTCATCCTCCCAGCATGAAAGCCCTTCTTCACCTCATGAAAAGCTTATATCACCCAACGCTATGATATTGCACCAGGAAACCAACAACACTTCCTTACAAGATACAAGATTCCAGCCTCTGGATCTCTGTGATGAGGGATCCATATATAGATGTTTGTAGGGGGGTGAGTCAACTTCTGGGATTTTGATTAGTGTCCTCTCTCTGATAGTTCTTGATTCCACTTGGAGATTGATGATCTCTTATTCATCCCTGGGCGAATTCAAAGAGGCAAGTGTCACAGGAGAAGTTTCTAGAAGATTCAATGATCATCCACCTTGCAAACTGTCTCTGCCATTTGTCTACTCTCACCCATCGCACCCTACAAAAGGGCTTTCTAGTGTGCATCGCACTTTTTGCACTAAGCAGGTGAGATGCATCACACCCTTAGCACTGAGCAGCTTGTATGGTCTAGTTTTGACCAGTTCTGAGCAGTTTTCCATAGAGAACTTCTAGGAGATGATGTAATCAACTGACCTTGTTCCTTTAGGGTATGAGGCAACACTTTTAGGGACTTAGAAGCCCTTGGTTTATGGACATGTATGATTGGGGTTGTAGTGACCAAAAATTTCTATAACATCTACTCTATCAAAATTAGTAGGATCTAGCTCATGAATCTTCTTTTCAAGGTAATAAGCAGAAACATCGTCAGATTTATCAAATAAAGAAGCAAGAATTATCCATACCTCAACTAGACTATCTTTTGCCTCAATACTCACCTGAAGACTATCTGAAACCATTTGACCAATGATCCCTCTTGCTTGATCACACTTTTATTCCCATTTAATCACAGCTCGTGCATCTTTAGGTTTCTTATGTTCACCATTAACCAACCTCCATAGATTTTTACTCCTGAGAACATCAATCATTTTCCTTTTCCATGCAATATTGTTATAACCTACAAGTTCAGGAACAAAAGCTACTTCTGAAGTCATAATGATAGAAATTTTGACAAGAAATATAAACCCAAATGCAAGAAATGATAAGAGAAAAAGTGGATTGAAAACTGTAAATTTTTGTAGTTCGTTCTGTCGTCACCAGAAAACCTGAAAAAAACTGTCAATATTAAATCAATGTTAATTCTCCCAGTACTTCGTTTGAGCTAATTGTATTCTTTTCAATTGGGTAGCTCAGCGAGAGGAACCCAAATATCTACTATGTTCTTGGAAATTCTGCACAAAAGGTAACAAATTTGACAAAAATTGTTGAGTGTCAAAACAAAATACACTCAATAATGCTCCAAATGCTCATTATAACCAGTTTTCAGAAATGGTGTAGCTACTCTGCATCCACTTATGCATCTGAAATTCTGATCTGAACCCTCGGTCCCCCAATCTTCCGCCCTACAAAAAAAAGGACCAAAAAACTGGACGAAAATCATAGATCTTACAACCATAAGATAGATATCTTTGAGGATAATCCAAAAACCATATAGATCTTACAGAAAAATAATCAAGATCCCCCTGAAAAATAATTTCTGCAAAAAACTACATAAAAAAGTCAGGGTTATGAGAGAAAAAACTCAAATATGTAGAATCATGCCCAGATCTAAAGAGAATCCTAATGGCAACCAAATAGAAAGAAAATCTGTAAAAAATAATGAGTGCCAAGGTAATAAAAAATGAAGATACACGTTGATGGTTAAATTCAAAGAAGATGCTAGATCATAGTAGCCATGGCTCTGATACCATGTTAGAATATTAGATCTACTAAACTAGCTATATATCTAAGAAACCAACAATATATCAACATATAAATAAGAATAGAAAGAGAACAAGGAAAAATAATACAACAGATATACGTGGTTCACCCAATTGGGCTATGTCCATGGGAAGGTTGTCTTCTATTATCTCCATATATCTCCTACAATCTTACAAAGAGAGAAACTATAAATAACCCAATACAAATGGCAGTATGCTATGAGCACAGGATAAGATGTGATGGTATCAAAAAATGGTATATGTCTTAAGAGGCTCCCTTGAACCTATTATATACCTAGAGATGTGGAGGAGTTACTCTCACATATTAAATGTGGGATAATATAATTCTCCAAAACAACACCTCTTTATATAATAAATGGATACAAAAGTATACTATGCCATAATAAATATGGAATATAATGTATTACTCTTTTACATAATATTGTGGACAACTTTCGCTATAATACAAAGTCATTATTACCTTCCAAGGAATATAATATATTCCAACACTTTGAATTCTCAACAAAAGTTTTAAGTTTCCTTTGGCTACCATCATGGCATTGTGATAAATCAATATTGGTCTCCCTCATTTAGAAGAGGCTTCCTTGACCTAAGATATTGATTTAGGTCTTTTGGATGATAATGGGGTGGATAGAGAACTACTTGAGGATTTATGGATTCAGGGAGAATGATGTGATTCTTCTTTGATGACAACTGTATTCAAAGGGGGTGTTGGGGAATGATGGATTTATTTTGTTGTTCTAGAATAAAAGATGGCCTCTTTAGCTGAAAACTGTCACGAGTTTGGGTGGGAATGACTTGCTTGCTTGAAAAACAAAAATCTTGGCTCAAACTCCTCATTATAAGGATGATACTAGATTTTTACTTCCATTATTTTTGCCTAAATTTGTCCCCGTGTGTGAATAAGTTGCTCTTCGTCTTTTTATAATTATTCTAAGTTGGTTTTTCCTTTTTTTTTTTTCCATTTTTCAAAGAGTTTTCCCCAAACTTTGATGGGCACATGACACAGTTAGTGCCTCCTCCTAGCTTTGTCTTCTCAGAGGGGAACCGATTTTGAGGTATCCATGAAAATAACACTGTGTGTAGTGGAAGGGCACATTTTTGTAATATAGGGATTACATGAAATGGTTCTCCCTTATATCAATTATAATCACATTTGTAATACTTTGGAAAATTCCCATCTCCACATAAATAGTAGAATCAATGTGATGGTCTTCTTTTATATCTTAGGAGCAATGGAAAAAAAGTTCCTAGATAATTGCTGGTTATTTTGAATATTTGGGGTTCCTAGAGCTCAAAAAGAACGATGGGAATTTTTTACCCAAAGAGTGAGTGTGTGAATGCACTCTTTGATGGTGTTAAACAATGCATGCCATCTGAAAAAGGTTACACATTATTGACTCCCAAAACCAAGGGTCTTCCATCATGATTTTGAGTCTATCGTTTGTGGAGTTGAAAACAAATGTGATATACCCTCTTGCATGTATTTGAATAAGCATGGTATAAAAAAGCACATGCTCCCATGTCCAGTGGTCCTACTTTTTGAGATCTAACCTTTGAAAATGTTGTTCATGGAAGTGTTTTATAAGGAATTGCTTCATGTAGAGTGACACATTTTGTCTATTATGGGTCCACCATTTGTTTATGTTAATTTTTTTAAACCCAATTACAAATTTACTGTCTCAACAAATAATCACAGCTATGAAATAAACAAATATTTCTAATATATTTACAATAATAAATATTTTGGGCTTTTAACCAAACAAATAACAAATGAAAAATTACTCGAAGCCAATCACATATAATCAAATGCAATAGAAAATAATACATATATGCCTTGGAAACCTATTGCGCAAACAACAACCCCCATTTTATATAAGTCTCATAATAAAATTGGGGACCCTTTTAAAATTTTTAAACTTGAATTTTCTTTAGAATCTCTATTAAAAAAAACTAAAAAACTTTGATTTTGTACCTTAATAAATTTTTCGCTTAAGATTTTATTTTATGCATTATTTAATAAAATATATAATAAATCCCAATAGCCAAAAACCATCGCAACGAAGCATAAGTTGAATAATCTAAGTATTGGGCCTTTATGTTTTAATAATATTTTATTTTAATGCTTTTTCACTCTTTTCTTTTTAGCCTGTCACATTGTCGAGAGGTTTTTGCCTAGGCCGTTCATAAGTTGCGCTCTTTTCAATTCGTCTCGGATTCACCTCCCAGGATGAATCAACATTCTATGTGGGTCCTCCTTAGCTATATAGGGTGGCTTACAACCTTTTTATTGGTCCTCCACACTTCCTCCTTTACACATCATCCCGACCCCTTTCCTCCCCCGAAGATACTTGTTATTCATTCTTTTGAAGCGTTGGGACAACCTGACAGCAAGACAACTCATCATCAAGTGGCCAACTTGCATATTTCTCTTTGCTTTACTATTGGGCACCCAACCTTTTCCTTTCCATGCCCCCCTTCTCTTAATCATCCTGACCCTTTTCATTGCATGGACTCTTTGTTCCTTCTAGGGTTTTCCTCCCAGGATGACTCAATCACTTACTTAGTGCTCATATGATCTCATATTGAATAACACTTCTCTCCACTACACATCGTATCAAAGGCTAATCAACCTAGTTATTTCTTAAGAGTGCTTCCCTTGTTCCTTCCCGGGTCTAACCTTGCAGGATGATGTAACCTGCCATGTCAACTGTCAACTCACCTTTTCAATCAATAAATCTATGCTTCAATCACTATCACCCCAGTTTGAATAATTGAAAAACACGCTTGTATTTATTTCTTGTATATACCATATTTCAATTTGATAAACTGTTGCATGCTAAATTTTAATTCATTTAAGTTATAACAAGTTACGATCATATGGAATTTTCTCAGTAAAACCCTCTAATCTGGGTTTTATCTGTAACAACCAATTACTGTAGAAAGATTTGTATTTGCTAGTAAAATGTGAAGTCTAAGAAGAAAACTCATCTGCAACAGCCAACCAGGCCTTTCAAAGAGACAATTGATGAAAAGTTATTGGATACCTTCTTCTTCCCCGATACTGTGTGCACAAGGGATTTTGGCATTTGGATCTTGGAATGCAATGTATGAGATGCTTGAAGAAGAATTACCAACAAAATATTTTGAACCCCCAACGGTAGTGACTATAGACTAAGGTGACAATAAATCTTCCGAAGCAATGAACAAAGATGCAGCCAAATCCCACTTGCACATAATTTTCACACATCTAAGACTTCTTCTTTACATGGATATGATTCACTGGGTGGTAGAGGATGTTGACATTACAAAAAGGAAATTCGTCACCTCATGGGGAACAATCATTGGTTCATTCAAAGCACATCATATTCAGGGTATGTATCATTTTCCTAAGCGACATCTGGTTTATAATTCCCATTTCATTGGAAGCTTTGTGAAAGAATAATGTGAGGGTAAACATAAGGAGCTCCCTAGCTTGATTAGAGAATGGAGAAGTGACCCAAATAAACACAAGGAAGAGTCCTCTGGCCTGTATGCTATTCAACCCTTGGCTCCTCCTTATTTCTATATCACTTCCATGCTCTGTTAGTTGTTCACATGCCAAAATGTCTCACAACTCCCTGTAGATTAGGTCCCTCTCATTGAAAGGGATTTTAATAGATTTATTTTCAATTGGTCCAAAATTCTGTCTGATAATTTAGTTGAGCACATTCTTATTTTTTGTTCTAAACAAATGACCACTCACAACACGCCATTTTACATGCCCGCTTATGTAATGGATGACATTTGTTTCTCTTTAGACTTACCATGTATGCGCTAGAAATGGACACTAGCTTATCCACTTCCAATCCACATTTACCAATAGTATACTGTCGGAAGATATGAGTAATTTCCACACCAGGAAGAAAAAAAAGAAACCCACGCAGTAAACCAACCCAGAAAATAGATCAGAAAACTAATTTTTTATTAGATGAGAATGATGATTGTCATTACATTGTGTTGAACAATCTGTCTTCTTACAAAGTGAGGCTGGTTATTTATAGTCTTTTTTAGTTACATTACCATGGGTGGATAATACCATGGGTGAGTTATTTATGGCCTTTAGTTACATTACCATCGGTAAATTTCCATTCGGATGATTCCTCCCCCCTTAGGAACCAATGGTCCGCATTGTGTGAAGTCCCCTCCAGAGAAGCCTTTGTTGAAGATGATTTTTGGATGGCCAAGTTTGTTGAAGACAAGGGTTTTGCATGGTTGACCTACAATCGAGGGTTTGTGGATGACCTGTAACCATGATACACGAAGATACGAGGATACAGATACCCTGTAATGCTTGTGAGCCAACTGTGACATTGATAGTGTGTGGCCAAGCAAATGGATTTCAATGGCAAGGGTTTTGTGTGGTTGAACCATAACCATGATGAATGAAGAGCCAAGGACATAGATACCTTGTAATGCTGGTGGGTCAATTGTGAGGTGGATCGTGTGTGGCCAAGCAAATGGACTTCGTTGGAAAAGGTTTTTGTGTGTTTGACCCATAACCATGATGAACGAGGGTTAGAGGATAGAGATACCCTATAATGAACCTCGAGATCACTTGTCGATCTATCTGGTAGAGATTTGGTGGCTTATCTTTGTATGTTCTCACAAGACCCATAGCAATAAATCTATCAATAAATCCACATGCTTCTATCATGCTTAAGCAAAACACATTTTCTAGGAAAGCCATCTCAACTATATAATCTGAAGCTTGGTCCACTCTGATTGTTGATGCTTTTGAGGCAGGATTTCTCAAAACATTGTATCCAGTGATACCTAATGAAAAATAGAATCCAGTGAAATCATATGTAGGTGATGAGTATGATTCTACATCTCCATTTGGGAATGGGGTTGTGCTTGTCATTACATCCTTGAATAACCAATTTGGTGGCCAAAAATATAATACCTAACACCCATCCTATGGTACAAACTGAAGTGATAACTTTGAATAACACATTTACTTTCAAGATAAGAATGCACATAACCATACAACATTTGTAGTAACATTTTACTTTATGCAAAATCCTTGAAAAGAGAAATCCTCCATCTTCAGACAAAGCATAAATCACTCGTGTAGTAGTTGTTGGTATTGAAAAACCCTCAACAAAGAGCATAACTATTTCCCTGTTGGAACTTGATACCACCCATGAAATGAATCATATAGAATATGTGCGGGTACAAATTGGTTATTTATTTCATTGTATGTATCATATAGATATTTGAAGTCCCAGGATGCTAAAAGTAAGAGCTAATATGTAGGCCCATCCAAAAATTGATATAATTCATAGACTCGTGAGTATGGAAATTAGACCATTGATTTATGCACCTTTTGTTTCTTTTGTCGATTTCTATAAGTTGGCGGGACCTGAACACCTCTCTAGCCAATATGTAAATGCAAACCCAAATGGGGAACAAATAGTGAAGAGTGTATGAGAAGATGTTCTCATGATTGTACCTACGCGGCATTCTTGTATTGCGAACTCTCATCTGAGTGCTTGCATGCCCCAACTATGGGTACTTTGAAAATATAGAAAAACAAGCATTAGATCCACTTACGCGCAACCAAGCCACTTACGCTCTATCAAATCCCTTGGATATTCACTCTTATAGCCCCTAAATTCCACAAATAGGTTATGATTACCTGCGTGTGGTTTGGTCCACAAACACTTCCAACAAGGGTGTCATGGGAATCAAACTTCGAAATAATGAAGAAATGGTGCTCTATGAAAAATTAAAGAAACAAGTTTGGTAGAGTTTCAATCATGCGACAGATAGCCTCTTAGTCGGATAGTCACTGAACATTGGAATGGTGAAGAAATTGGTCAAGTTGTGTGTCGAACAAGGATGGATCGGAGGGACCTTACAATATTGCAATGGAAGCTCGAGGACTTGCACTGTATGATAGCCTTCCCAAGCCTGTGCCACAATGGAATCTCAGCTTCTATGAGGGGGGTCCAAGGGACATCTATGCCATCACGTACACCGACAAGAAGTCAATGAGTAGCATAAAGTTCCTAAGACATCTAGAAGCCAAGAATGGGTATTGTCAGACGATGGAGATGATATTGGCCAACTTCACTACTCCACCAGAGTTTAGGGCACCAAAACTTTGCAAGATTCCTTTTGATGCAACCACCACGACTCTTTATGTTTTAAACCCCCCCCCACCCCCCCCCCCCCAATTTAATATGATTCTGTCCTTTCTGAGACTGGTGTCCAATGGAGATATGAGAATTTATACTTACTCACTGATATCAATTTGAATCAGTGGGATATCACATACCAGTGATTTGGTTGTTGGAGAGGAGTGTCTGGGTGTGATCTTGTGAGAAAATTTGGAGGAGTAGGGGTTGTTTCTAAAAGGTGTCAATGTGTGGCCTATGCTCAAGCCAATAACTTCAAATGATCTTGTAGTTGTGCTTTACTCTCCCTTCTTGACTATAAATCCGCATCTTCCAACTCTTTTGTACGGTCAAAAAGTGCCCTTTTTTGCAGTTAATATGAACATCGAGCTTCCATAACAATATCCAACTATATGAGCGAGATTACTCGATAAGAGTGCAAAATTTGGAATGAAACAACAGATCTAGTCTCTCTTGGTCAGATCTACTCTATGATGTTGGAGTAATATCTGCTACATCAATTTTAATGTCTTTGTTTTGAAACTCACTTTGTCTCCACAAAATGGTCGCCTAAAGCCAAAGGATCAGAGACATCATAAGAAGCGGTGAATCCCTTGGTGATATGTATACCAAAAAATAAAAAATACAATTTTATAATCACGCGCTATGTCAAACCGATTGGGAGCATCCCAATTAGTTTTTAAACAAACCCTCATCCGCTGTGATTGACTTATCCAATTGCTTCAACTCCTTGGTCAACACCTTCAAGCTTGTCAATCCGTAGAAGCCCAAAAATTATTATTTCTATTGAAAGAGAAGCGATGCAAAACCCTCAGTAAATGAATTTATAAATGATTTTTGTGATGAAGCCCTAAAAACCCTCAAGACCCATCCAACCTTTGGCCATGTTAGGTAGACGATGAGTCCTCTCTCCATAACTCTTAGTAAAACTAAAAACTCAAAAGGGTAGGAACTCCCACTCTGATACCAGTGATCCAAATATTTGGGAGGGGGGGGGGGGGGGGGGGTTCACACAAGATTTGAGTCATTTTTCGCACTAGGAAGTGACAAAAGAAACCCATGCAGTAAAGCAACCCAGAAAATAAATCAGGGGGGGGGGGGGGTTCGCGCAAGATTTGAGTAATTTATGCACTAGGAAGTGACAAAAGAAACCCACGCAGTAAAGCAACCCAGAAAATAAATCAGTAAATTAATTTTTTATTAGATCAAGATGATGATTGCCACTACATTGTACTGGGAAATTTATCTTCTTACAAAGTGAGGCTGGTTATTTATATCCTTTTGTAGTTACATTACCATTGGTGGGAAAATACCATGGGTGGATAATAGCATGGGTGAGTTATTTATGGCCTTTAGTTACATTACCATGGGTAAATTTCCATTCAGAGCATGTAATGATTCCTTTGTACCATATAATTTTATGTTACAAGCTTCCTAGAATGTCCTCTGCTACCATGGATTGTTTGAAAAGAATTGAGGATTACTACGTAGAAGATATTTTTACTTAGGTTGTCCACATGTTTTCCCCCTTTATGTCCCAGAAAAGCTATTATGCAGAGAATTTTCTTATCAAACTGTCAGGACTGGTATCACCCTTGACCTAAATAAATCCTCCAAAATGCTTTGGCCATGCTTCCCTTTACAAACTGGTTTATTTACCCTTCAAAACTATTATCATGTTGAGAAAGAAATCCTCACTTTGCACGCATTGAAACTTGCCACCATTTCTGCCAGGCTACACGACCCTTCTAAAGTGGAAAAAAATATAGCTAATGATGCACATATCAAAATTTATTTCCATGAAGCCAACCAATGTGATAATTTGTTATGTGGAGCTTCTTCTTATGTTTTTGTCTACAATAAAGCAACGCAGTTGTCCCTAGACAACTATAATCATTTTCTTGTTTTTATAGACACTTGAATGTCTATCTTACCACTTCATTTTCTCAAGCTACCTAAAGATGATGGTGTCACAGAAAAAACTACTAGTTATTCAATATAGGTCACACCTCAGGCTACTACAGTTCAAATTTCTTTTGCAGATTCTCGAGATTAAACCTATTCAGTGAATCCACTGGCTAATGAAATTGCCAAATGCTGGCAAGAATTTGTGAAGATCATTTCAACACCAATTAAATAATGAAAATAAATAAGAACACCCGAAGAAAACACTTCTAACAATATTTCACATCAATCAATAATTGTTTCGCCTAACTCTTCAAAATCTTCTCTTGCATAGTCAGGTGTCATTTCCAAAACACCTATCAACACTCAACTTGGTGTGGAAACAATTCCATCACATCCAACTGTTTAATTTCAATTGAATGTTGAGGACATTCCACCCATAGAAGTATTTTATAGTCCTAAACATAAATTCATTTAAAGAAGAGTAGAAAGAAGAGAAATGTTGTTGATATGACACTCTCAACAACAAGCACTGGTTTACAATCTACCTCATTAGAAATGGTCTAGAAAGATTCATCAGTGGCTCCTCATACGAACATGAAGAATTGAACCAATATGCAAGATCCTATGTTATCAACAATGTAGATAAAACATCCCAAGTCAAAGAATTTATCAAGGAGAAAGAAGAAATAATTCAACAACTAGAACAAGAGTCCTCACAGTTTCAGGCACATAGTCAAGCACAAGTTAGGTTAGAGGCCAATATGAGTCCGAGATCAATTAAAGGGATGAAAGGATAAATGATTTGCAGCAGAAGATAGAACATGCAGAGGTAAGTGCTTTAGACCTTGCCAAAATAAAACACGAAGCTAATGAGATAAATCTACAGCTTCAACATCAGCAACAACTTCTCTGCAACAAGCTAAGTTTGATGCAACCTCAAAACAAGCTAGTTGATTCATTAGTTGATGAAGTTGTTGATATCGAAATATAATATGGTGATGCCAAATGTAAGCTGAATGAAATTTTGGAATAACAAGCAGACACTAAAATATTCTATCCTAACTTGCCAAAGATTAGTGAAATGAAACATCTATAGCTCTCCATACGTGGAAGGACAAAATAGATTTGGTTAAAATATTGGTATATGATGCTGAGGGGATTTCAAGTTCAATTGTTCAATCTATTCCCAAGTCACTTAAGGAAACCAATTTGTTATCTAGTGATAAAGATAAGACTTTCCGAGAGGAAGATATATTACAACAAAGATGGCTAAGTAACAGGGCATAATGCAATAAAAGGATCGAGCAATTGTCAAAGAGATATTTTTAATTGATCTAGGAGTTTTTAATTAAATGACATGGTTACTTGCAAGTAACCAAGACTGTTATGGAACATGCAACTCAACTACTTCCACCTTTTCAAACTCATATCTTCAATTATCAAATGAACATCAAGCCTCATTTTCCTCACGAATTGGCACCACTTCTAGAAGTTCATCAACGATGGAAAATGCCTATTGGCTCCACATCTGCAACAATTCATTTGAACTGATCATTTTATTTTTAAATTGTAACTAAAGTTATTTTATTATAGGTTGTTTTGTTTTAGTTGAGAGAATAATGGAGTGTTAATTATTCTCTATATCATTTTGAAAAACTATTTAAGGGTCGTGCAAGCTCTAGCTTAGGGGTTCTGAATTTTTGCAAGAATTGATTTGTTAGACTATTGTACTTTTCCTTTTCTTTAATATAAGTTGAACCACTTGTTTATTACAGATTCATGAAGAGCAATGTGGATTTGGTACTTTTATCAACTGTCTTTTCTTTTCATTTATAATTGGAATATCATATTATGTATTTGTTCTTTATGCTTATGCTAAGTGTATCAAAATATTATCATTTTTGATGTATTGCTATCTGATTGATTATAAGTATAAAGAAATGAAATTTATATGTGAATGATTTATTGAATTAATTCAATTAACTATTTAATCGAATTAATTTATTTTTCTATTATTTTAATTAACAAAATAGCTCGAAGATCTATATTTTCAATTATAAGTTATGTCTCTCTTTTCACATATAAAGTATCAACACCTAAATTATTAAATAATTATCAACATATATCATAGTTTACTTTACGATTTTATTTACTATTTTATCAGATATTTCCAATCCATTCCCACTCCCTTCCTATACCTTTCCGCCATTTACAAGCCTCCATCCGTTGGACCAACCTTTCTACGGGTAATTGAACCTAATTCAAAACTAGTTGGAACCACCATTCCAAATGGGAAAGAGTATGATTTGGGGTTATGTCTGGGTGGTCTCCTAGATTTTGATGAGTGCAATTTAGGACATCAAGAAAACCTCAATGTCAGGTTAACCAACAAATGTTTGGCTTCTTATTCAACTTTAGGAGAAATATTTTCTTATAGTAGTGACAGAAGAATTTGCTCCTGTAAATACCCAACAAAAGATCTCAACTCTCTTTCTCTCACTTGACTCTTGTATGAACCACACGTGCAGGATAACCTAAAACTTCTATGTACAAAGAAACTCAACCTCTCAATGAAAGAGAAAAATCAACTTTTTTGCTGATATCGCTTGCCATGATCTCACGTTAGCTAGCTTGACCTAGCAATTTCTTGCTCTCGCTGCCAAATATTGCACTCCACTGAATCCCAACTCGTACCAAATTGAATGTGCATCTCCTTTGGTTCGAACATCCTATTAAAAATATCAAACCCTAATCTCAAGGAAAATCCTTAATCTCAATGGTTGAGATTAGATCTCAGTTTACTAAGATCAATGAATATGACTTAATTCGTCATCGACTTAGTTTCTCTTTTTATAAAATGGTACCTAACAATCAAATTGAATTGTTGTCTAAAGTCCCAGCTTAGGAAATTCATTAATTAACTACTATAGGAGATAATTAAGGTGACTTGTTTCATACCACGGAACCTAATCCATAAAGAATCACCTTCCAAGTTACAATCTCAACACTCCCTCTTAGCGAGGAAGGTGTTCTACACAACTTGACTTATCCCTGAAGAATACAAATTTGTCCTTCATCAAGGCTTCCATTAAGATGTATGCTACCTACTCATCTATGGGAGCACATTTCATCTTTACTATCTGCTTATGCACACAATCTTTGATGAAGTGGTACTTGATGTCAATATTCTTTGACTTGTCATGGAATACTAGATTCTCAAATAATTTAATACAACTTCGATTATGAGAACAAATGACATTTGGATCTAACTCCTAATTGAAAATCCCAACAAAGAGTTTTTGAAGCCAAATGGCCTTGCATGTGGCCATACTGGTAGCCATGTACTCAACCTCTACAAATCTCAGTGCAATTGATCTTTGTTTCCTGTTGTACCAAGAGACTGCTCCTAATCCCAAACTGAAACTACCAAAATTTCTCTTCCTACTAGTTATACTATATGCCCAATCCACATCAATGTACCCCTATATATTCACTCCATCGTGCTGAGTATACCTCAACCCATACTTAACTGTGCCTTAGAGATATCTCATACTATGCTTTGCATCTACCTAGAGAAGTAGCCTAGGCTCTACCATAAACTGACTGAGTGTGTTCATTTAAAAAAAATATATGGCCTAGCGTTGAATAGATACATGAGAGAGCCAATCTATTGTCTATACAAGGTAGGTTCCACTACCTTTGATTTGGAAGTATCGATCTTCTTTCAGTTGGCACAAGTGGCGTAGCCATGGGTATGCAATCCTCCATCCTGAAATGATTCAAGATCACAATTGTGTATTTTACTTGTCCAATGAAAATATCTCCCTCTCTTTGCCATGCCTCCAACCCTAGAAAGTAGTGCATCATTGCTAAATTCTTGATATCAAACTCTTCTATAAGATCTCACTTGTAGTGCACTATGAGCTTCTCATACCCTGTGAGAAACAAGTCATCAACATACAACACCAATATGAGAGGCTCACCTTTCACTTGAATGTAGTATAGTTTTGGGTCTGCATCACTCTCGATGAAGTGCACATTCTATAAGTAATTGTCAATATGTGCATACCATACCCGAGGAGCGGCTTGTTCCCATACAATGCTCTCTTCAACCTACACACATGGGAATCTCTCCTATGCACCTCAAAACCCTCCAGTTACTCTATGTATACCTCTCACTCAATAATACCATTGAGGAAGGCCATATTCATGTCCATTTGGTGAATCCTCCAACCCATCTATGCTGCTATAAAAATGATAGCTCTGATGAATGAGTATCTAGCTACTAGAGTGAAGGTCTTGTCATAATTGATCCCTTCCTTCTACGAAAACGCCTTAGCCAAAAAAAATAGCTTTAAACTTCTCCACGCTGCCATATGAACCATGTTTACTCTTGTACACCCATCTTGATCCAACCACTGAATTTCCCACTAACTGTAGAACAACCTCCCATGTGTGTTCTTCATGATGGAAGAATACTCTTCCACCATGACATCCATCCTAAAAGGTGGCAGGTTCAGCCTTAATCAATTCAATCATCAATGTTGTATACTTGTAATAATGTTAAGGAGCCTTTCTTTATCTGAATAAATATTTTGGAGCACTAACATACTCCTGGGCCTCTCTCAATTTCTACTTTTCCTGCTTGGCCTGCTTCTTTCATGTATCTGGAGCCTAAGTATGGGTGTGAGGAATCCTTTGTTCCTCAGCGTGATCTCTCTGCTTGGCCTACTCACTTTTCTCACCAATCAGTGTGGCTCTAGTTAGAAGAATATGTGTTGACTCAACCTATGGTGCCTGCTCCTCTTGAACCTCTATTATAGAAGAAATCATGTTTCCATACTTCTCAAGAGATCTCTCTTCTTCAAATTCACATCCCTACGCACTATTGTCTTCCGGGGATGAGGATTATAAGCATGACAAGCCTTTGAAGTGTCACTATACCCCATAAGGATACCTTTCTTTACATTAACATCCAACTTGGTCCTTTTCTCCTCGAGAATATGACATACACAAAGCACCCAAATATGTGAATGTGTAACAAATCTGGTTTCTTCCTAGTAAAGGCCTTCTCTGGTGTAAATCTACCGAACAAATTGTGTGGGCTTCTATTTTTCAAGTATACAATAGTGTTTTAAGCCTCTTCCCGTAGAAATGAAGGCATATCCTGGTCATGGAGCATGGCCTTGGCTACTCCAACTATAACCTTGTTTTTCCACTCTACAACCCCATTTTACTGAGAGTTTTATAGGACAATCAACTCCTTCTTGATACCATCCTAAGCACATAAATCCTTTAAGGCATTCAAGGTACACTTGCCTCCATTATCCAACCTCAGTGTCTTGATCTTCCTCCTTGACTGATTCTCAACTTGAGCCTTGAACTCCTTGAATCTATTGAAGGCCTCATCCTTATTTTTCATGAAATGGATCCAATTCCTCCTAGAGAATTCATCAATGAAGGTCACATAATATTGGTACGTACTCAAGGATACTATTGATATGGACCCTCACATGTCTGAGTGTACTAGATCCAAAATTCCTTTGGACCTAGAGTCATTGCTTGAAAAACTGGTCTTGGCATATTTACCGAGTGTGCAACCCTTGCACACCTCATACTACTCGATCTTTAGTTTTGGAAGCCCTGTCACTATCCCCTTGAGCACATTAAGTGCTCCAAGATGAAGATGAGCCATCCTCCTATGTCATAAATATCTTAACCCTTTGCTACAACTTACCAATGCATGTGCTTATTCAAACTACATTCTAAACAAGTTCCCCTTCTTGACCCCTATTACTTTTGTTGTCTTGGAGTTCTTGGGTTGAATGTACACATTACCCTCCTCAAAGGTCACAATGTAACCCTTGTCCTCCAAGGTATCAACCGATATTAGGTTCTTTTTCATACCTAGAACATATAACATGTCGTCCACGAACAAGGTTTTGTTTGATTCTCTTTGAAACTTGACCATGCTAATACTAAATGGATGGCACTTGATATTGTCTCCAAGCTCTATGTAGAAATTTGACTCCTTAAAACTGGTGAAATATTCTTTGACTCTCGTCATGCTGCAAGAGGCCCTACTGTCAATGTACCACACGATGGTGGAAACTAAACTCGAGAGACATGTAATGAGCGAAAACTCATTCTCAAACTTTGCTACAAATTCATCCACCTTTGCGGTAGCAACAACATGCTTCTTCTACTTACCCTTTTTCTTATTCGAGCACTAGCTGGCATAGTGACCCATTTGACGACATGCAAAGAATTTAATCTTGCTTTGATACCTCTTCTTCTCATCCTTGGAAGAGGACCCCTCGCTTGGCCCTTTCTTGGCCTTTTTCTTACCCTTGCTGCTAGAACAAAGTTCTCATCTTCTTCAAACCACTTCCTTTGATCTCCTTGTGAACCTCTTTCTCAGATCTCCTCTTGGTAGAAATCATCCCAAAGCTTCACCCCATTGGGTAGGTGATCCTAGCCGATAACACACTTAACAAATACCTCTCATTGCTTTGAAAAACAATTAAAGGCTATACGCCCGAGATCATCCTCAACAATCATCTCAACTAATTTTTCCCTGACCTATGTTAGCCTTGACAAATAATATGTCGCACTCTCACCCTTGGACATTCTTATGCCATGTAATTTGTTTTTGAGCATCATATTTCGACTCTGATAGTCACTTTGATATAGCTCGGTGAGCGCATCCCCTATCTTCTTCGTCGTATTCTTCTCTGATAGATGGGGTATGAGATGATCTTTGACCCCATCGAGAATAATCCTTTTCGCCTTGGCCTCCTTGGCCTCATGTAAATCAAGAGCAATTGGATCATTTATTGATGGAAACATTGTTGTATTAATGAAGTTCCACAACTTGTTCTTCTTAAGAATGGATAAGATTTGAACCTTCCACCACAAATCGTTAGAAAGAACCATCAAGCATGTCCATCAAACATTGGTAGCTATTGTAGAATAAAACCTTCGAAGAGATTGAAAACTGAAATTTGATTTATTTTTTTGGTCCTAAAAACTATGTCATATATTATTGGATTTGTATTTAGAGTTTAGAGCTTTGATACCTAATTTCTTTAAACCCAGTTACAAATTTACTGTCTCAAGAAATAACTATAGGTATGAAATAAACAAAGATTTATAATATGATTTATAGCAATAAATATTATGGTTTTTTAACCAAATAAACACCAAAAGAAAAAATACTTGAAACTAATCACATGCAATAGAAAATAACACATATATACCATAGAAACCCTAGTGTTGGGAAAACTAACAAACATTGGGCTTCTTATTTAGCTTAAGGAGAAATATTTTCTTACAAAAGTTACACAAGAATTTGCTACGACAAATACCTAGCAAAAGATCTCAACCCTCGTTTTCTCAGTCGACTCTTGTACAACTCACACACGTGGTCCAACATTTTTTTTTTTTTTTTGCATATAAATAACTCGACCTCTCAACCAAAGAAAAACTCGTTTTCTTTGTTGATCTCCCTTGTCATGATGTTGATCTAGCTAACTTGATCTAGCCTTTTCTTGCTCTTGCTGCCAACCATTGTGCTCCACTGAATTCATACTCATGCCAAATTGAATGTGCATCTCCTTTGGCTTGAACCTCCTATTAAAAGATCAAACCCTAATCTCAAGCGAAGTTCTTAATCTCAACAGTTGAGATTAGATCTCACGTTATGTAGATCAATGGTTATGACTTAATCTATTGTTGACTTATTTTCTCTTTTTATGAAAAGGTACCGAATAATTAAATCTCACGTTATGTAGATCAATGGTTATGACTTAATCTATTGTTGACTTATTTTCTCTTTTTATGAAAAGGTACCGAATAATTAAATCTCACGTTATGTAGATCAATGGTTATGACTTAATCTATTGTTGACTTATTTTCTCTTTTTATGAAAAGGTACCGAATAATTAAATTACATTTCCATCTAAAGTCCTAATTTAGGAAACTCATTAATTAACTACCGTGGGAGATAATTAAAGTGACTCATTGCATGTCATGGCACCCGATCCATGAAGAATCACGTTCCAAGCTACAATCTCAATAGTTTCATGGTTTCTTTAGAGATTTTGAGGTAGTGAGCTTTACATTTTTAATGACCCCTACATTATAGGGTACATGTTTCTATTTGGGGTGGGGGGA
>APFE030026339.1:0-44791 GCA_000404065.3 Pinus taeda
TACCACACCCTTGGACTTGGCAATCCTCATCCAAGTGTGAGTCCTCACCCTTTCTTGCTCTAGTGCAAAGAAGAGTGGTACTGCAAATTTCTAAGGAAATATCTTCACAACTTCTAACAAGTTATAGTATGAGCCCAAGCTAGGCTGAGGGCTGGGTTCCAATATTTCCTCAACCTTTTCTTCTTCCTATGATGGTTTGGCTGCCTTTTCCTCCAATTTCTTGGTCTCTTTTAACTTAGCCAGAGTTTCTTGTAGAACTGTCTCAGCTTCCTGTAGAGTTGTCTTTGAGTCCATCATCTAAATTCTCTCTCTCCAAGTGAAGGTTTTTGTCTTCCTCGTTCATAGGTGATGGTTGTCTTTGAAGGAGACTCTTCCTTTTGTTTAGTTGTGGTGTCCTCAACGATAATTGGCTCCTTTGACTGTGGCTGGGGTCTGCCCACTTTGATCGATGTGCTCCTCCTTGCTTTAAAGTACATGGAGGTTTGCCTCTTTCGCTTCCTCTTTTGGTTTTGGAGGTGTGCTTAAGGTGAAAAGCACGACTGCTGCCTCCCTGGCCAAAATCTCAGGTGATTTCTCCTCTTGTTGATCTATTTTCATGCTTCCTGTAGAAATTCCTATGTCAACTGTTTCAGTCTACTTGGCTGGATGTGTCTTTCGTTTTAGTTTCTGTGAGGTTGCCTTCACTGTGCCCTCCTTTATTTGGACTTTTCTAGTCCTCTCTGCTCAACTCTTCAATTATTTTTCCCTAGGTGTTTGTGCCATTGTTCCTCCTATTGTTTTAGGCTCAACAATCTCGCCCTTTCTCCTTTTTTCTTTCTGTCCTTTTTGTGCTTGGTTGTCCCGTGTTCTTTCATCACTGGTTTTCTCTCTTGAACTTCAAGAAGAGATCTCTCAGGTGTTCAAATTTTAATTAGCACCAATTCTCTGGTTTTAAGACTGTTGTGACTCAGCTCTCAGCTATCTTGTTATGAAAGGAAGAGTTTTTCTTCTACAGATAGAGGACAGAGACCAATTTTTCTTCTCAAGAGACATTCAGATATGCAAATTTTAAAATGTTCATCCACAGGTTGGCTCTCACAACTGCATATGCCTTCCTTATAGGAGAATTTTAGAAACAGGAAACGTGGAGAAGAATTTTGATGCAGAAAACTGGGACACTCAGTGCAATACATAGGCAAACATCTTATTTCCAATTTACAGGCAGATTTTTCACTGATTTTCCAATCTCATGCCATGTTCAATTCACCACTTTGCACAAACAAATCATGCACAAAGAAGCTTCCCCAATCCTACCTCGTTTTGAGCTTGAATTCCCTAAGAATCCTAGGTTTTCTTTCTGCATGGCTGTTTTCTGCGTTTCCTATAAAACGAAACTGTGCTTCCTGTAGAGCCCGATAGGTGGGAGATTTTTTTAAAAACGACAGAAATTTTGAAAAACCAGGTAATAATCTTGCATAGGACGATTGGTTAGCTGATTTGGAAGTGGTGGACGCGTGCTTTAGTTGTGAATGTCGTGAAGATGAAGTGAACAAAGAATGGTGAGAGTTTCAGCTGAGCACCATTTAACTGCAGCGTGATTCGTGTGAGATGAGGTGGCCAGATGTGCATTGGCCCCATGCAGACTACAATGTTGTTATGAACTGTATGTTCTCTTCCTGTCAATCACTTGACATCAGTTGCACTGGAGTTCAAATAGCCAACACTACCTGTTTTTTAAATTTCACGTGAGTTGACTATACATGTATGCTGCATGATTTCCGGTTGAGCGCTAGAGAACTGGACAAGGCACTGTCGGGTTAACTTTGCTAGCTTCCTAGCTTAATGCCACCATTCCATTCATTTATGCACTTTCGAATCATAATGATGCAAATAGAGGAACTGGTTTAGACACATACCTGTAAGTCGACGTGCTGCTTGGTCCTTTTTGCTACTACATGCTCATATTCCATTGTTGCATGCCTAGATCCTTTATGTTGTAAGCTTTTTGTTGTCTGATCTGTGGTTATTTTTCTTGTGCAGGTATCCTCTAGACGGATCTAAGCTGCAGAAGTCAGTTTCATCCTTCAGATTTGCACCTTCATGCTGTTGTTGCTGGATTTTTGCAGGACAACAACTTGTTTTCTCCATAGCTCCCAAAACTTTTTGAGCATGCTTCTATCATTGTTAAGCACCTCCCATTGCAAAATTGTGGTCAATGGATGCACGGATATCGAGAAAAATGGAAAATGATTGAATATTACAGAGGTCAATTTCTTGGAAACTGTGCATTAGAATTGGCTGAAATTGCTTGGGTGGGTGACCATCACCCATATGCATCTCCCCATGAAATAGATTTTGAAACGGATGCACGGATATGGAGAAAATGAAAAAATGACTGAAGGTGATGGAGGTTCTTTTCTTGGAAACTATGCACTAGAATTGTCTGAAATTCCTTGGGCATGTTTCCATCATCCCTATACAATTCCCCATATAACAGTTTTGTAAATGGATGCATGGTTTCCACATGAGGGAAAAAGCAAATTTCTATTCTATGTATTTTTGCTTCAAAGCATTCTGCAGGCGGTTTGCATAGTAAGAAAAAATGAGCTTGGGCTGTGATGCAGGCATGGAAGTGATGGAGGACGAGGTTGAAGATTGTAGGAGGACTTATGCACCCTTTAGGAAGCTATCATGTTCGCCAAATTGCCTTTTTGAAATCCATTTCTAACTTCCTGTAATTTCTACAGGAACTAACTGTAGAACACACAGTTTTTAGGAAAGAAGCACAATGAGATGGAAAAAATAATGGAGAAGGGTGAGGGATGGAAACATGGATGTGTGCAAGCCTCATGGATATATTCCCAGCCTTTAGGTCCTCTTCGGAGATCGATTTTGGCCTGATTGTAGGCTTCCTGTAGAAGACACAGAACTTCCTGTAGAAGGCACGTGACTTCCTCTGTCTTTGCTTTGAGCGATCCTCCTAACCTGCAATGTCCTTCCTGTAACCTGCAATTATTCAAGCGAAATTAGGTTTATTTTTCTTTTTCTCTTTTCGTCTTTCTTTTTCACTTTTTTTTTTTTTGAAAATAACTAGGGCGCCTCATGGAGGTTTTCACCCTGATTGCCTGCCCTAGGCACCTCCAAGGGAGGTTTTCACCCAAGGATCTTATTATTTTTTCTTTTCTCTTTTTTCCAACCCATTGACCGCCTCATGGAGGTTTTCAATCAATGAGCCAATTTGAGGTGCCTTTGAGGAGGTTTTCACCTTAGATTTTTATTTTCCTCTTATTTTCATTTTTTCTCTTTTTTATCTTTTTTTTCTCTTTTTTTTCTACCCTACCCTACTTGAAAAACAAAATCATTTTCAAGTATAAGAATACTTCAAATGGAGCCATGTGCACATTGAGATTAGAGACAAAATGATGTGGAGGCTTGAATTGCATGCTTTGACAGCTATCTGGATTTCAGAGACCAAATGATTTGACTTTGAAGGGATCAAGCATAGCTAAGGAAGAGAGTACTACTGCAACTTAGTGACCATCTGAAACGATATCTCAATATAGCTCTGATATCCTTGGTCCTTTTGCTGATCTGGATCATTCTCCATATCTTCTTCTATCATGACCCTCACATATTCCTCTTTTTGCTGAGTTTTCTCTTGAATACATAGAGGATTTAATGGTAACCATGAAAGGGCTCTCTCGATCTCTGATTCTGGTGTCTTCTCTTCATCTAGTGCAGGCCATGGTCCTTTGGTCTCCTCTTTTGAATCTTCTTTTGCTGGATGTGGTCCTTTAATACTTTCAAGATAATCTCTTTTTTGCAATACTCTTCCTGAGCTATAGTGAATATCATTGATCTCAAGAGGATTCATTTGGACATTTTGTGCCTCAACTTTGCAATTGGGTTGAGCTATTCCAATGTGCGGGTTTGGAAATGGTCGTATGGGTAGTTGAGTGGGGGTGTATATTTGAGATGGATGTGGATGGGGTTGTGGTTGCATAGATGGTGGAGGCAAACGAGTAGGAGGAGAGTTGTACTGGGGCCTCCACCCCTGATGAGGTGCATTCCACTGAGGCTGTGGCTGAACATAAGAGTGAAACGAATGAGTAACTGGAGAAGCACGACATTGACGAGGATACGACCAAGGAGGGGTGTGGACCAGGAAGGATGAGCAGGGGGACCCAAACAAAACATGGAAGTGGCTTGATAGGGGTCGTAATAGGTCTGGGATGTCCCTTGCATTCCCTACTGGTAGGGTATGGGTCCATGTGGCCTCCTTTGGTTCATATAATAGAGTGATTCAGTGGCTCCTTTGTCTCTCTAATATGCAGCTTTAAGTCCAGGCAAGGAAGGGCACTGATTCGTAGGATGGTATTCTTCACAGATGAAACAAAGTTCTAGGGAGTGCATTGGACATTTGTTCCTAGGATTTTTTCTAATGCACCTAGGACAAAATATGTCCAAAGCCCTCCCAGATTCTTCTTGCTTCCTCTAGATCCGCACGGTATCCAATTGCATGGCAAGAAAATGCCTCATATCACTCTTGAAATCTTCCAGCATATTTTCACATTCACCTTTTCCAATCTAAAGGGATGAGTTGGAAGAAAAGGTACTGCTCCCAACATTTCTATTTTCAGCCATTTGCTCTAGAAGAATGTTTTCTTCTTCTTCTTCCCTTGAGGTTCTTCAAATATGTCTTGTTGTCCACCTAATGATTCTTTAATCACAGCAATCAAAGAAGAGAGAAGGTTGGTTGTGTGCAGCAGTGGGCGTGTTGTGCAATCAGTTTTCTGAATTATCTCTACTCCTACAAGGCATGAAAGGAAATCTCTTTGGTTGATTTTTGTTTTTTTCTTCTTGTATCTACAAAACTAAAATAGACTGAACCGCAACTAACTATCTTGCTGAAATGAAAATGCGAAATTGAAATGAAAACAAGAAAGGACTAATCTATTTTGCTCAAATGAAATTGCAGGAACGAAATGTTAGTCTACGCTTGCAGAATTGAAATTGCAGAATTGAAATGGTAATCGACGCTTGCAGAATTGAAATTGCGGAATTGAAATGAAAATCTATGAAAGAAGGAAATGTCTAATCTACTTTTGCAGAAATGAAATTGCATACTGGAAATGAAACAAGTACACTATGCTTTCTGAAATAAACTACTTAGAAGAAGGTCGTAGTAGAAAATAGAAGAAAAGAAGCAATCACTAATACTCTGACACTTCCCCGGCAACATAGCCAAAAAGATAGTGGGCTCCAGTATTGTAGCAATAATGTTGCAACTCCTGGGACTCCCTTCTTTACTTTTATCAACCTAGTAGTTTGTAACAAACTTGGAAGCAACGGTGCTATATGCACAAGTACTAGCTCTTGCCGTGACTGTCACTTGATCAACTGGCACAAGTCCAGTAGGAGCTTAAGCCAACTTCTATGAGCTCTTAGAAGAAGCTTTTTAACTGATGGATGAAAGCTAACTCAAAGGAGGCTAATCTACTTGCAGAAAGAAACTAAAAAACTGAAAGGAAATGCAAACCTTAGCAAACCCTACTTTTACAAGCTAGCCCTATGATGCAAGAAAGAGGATGAAAGCTACTGAAAGAGATACCATTGACTTCAAGGAAGGTAAAATGCATGTTTTTAGAGTCAGTCTGGTCAGTCCTCCGTCAGAGATCAAAACTCTTTATGAATTTCATGTTTAGGTTTCCCGGTCCATTTACCCATCTGCATTCCACTAGGGGAATGCCATAATCTGATGGAGACGGTCATGGTAGTCATTCCCCCTCATGTCTGGCTCCTGCTGGCTCAGGTCTTTTGTCAATAGTCATCAAATTCCATGACAGTCAAGGTCTGGTCCTTTAAAGGACAAAAGTCATTTTCGATGTTTAGGTCTAGGGATGCATCAATTTGGTCTTTGAACATGTCTAGTAAAGCCATGCAGGCCAGAGTGAGGCCCTTACATAGTTATGGTTCAGAGAGCTTCATCGTCATGTGGGTATACTTCGACTGTTCTTCAAAACTCTGTTTTGAAGAAAAGTCAATCAATGTCATTTATGACAAAATTTTCAAAAAATTCATCAGTTGATTTCTTCAGTTGCAGTCATGGTTTCCGTGGCCAAATGTCCTGTCGTGCAATCCCTGCAAAGAGTGCCGAAAATTTCATCACTTGAGCTAAAATTTCTAAGGGAAAGTGAAAATCAGTGTGTTTTAAAGTCAATGAAAAAATGCCAAAACATAACATCAAAAAAATGGGTTTTTGAGGAGGCAAAAATTAAACCCATCACTTCCAAACCTATATATGCAAGTTTTCATCAAAATCAAAGGCATTGTGCTAATCTAAGCCTTGGAGAAACATTGCAAAAGGTGTGAGTGTGCAATCGTGAGTGTTGAGTGAGTTGGAGGAAGTTTTATAGGGTGCGGCGCATACCCAGGGCACGGCGCACTGGGCTTTGTACGCAGTGCAAATAGACAAAGGACAGAAACAAGTGCCCAATCACTTCCAAATTTTGGTGAAGCCTATCAAATTGAGAGATAGCACAAAGGCACCCAGCGTCACACCATCATCAAAGGGAAGCCTAATCACAGTCCCCACTGCAGTCATGACATCACAACATTTGTCGTCAGAGTATGATATGGAGACACAAAGTGACTCATCCTCATAAGAGCAGGCTCCCAGGAGACATCACAAGAGTGGCAAACATGTCAGGGATGAGCCCACTACCTTCACTGAATTACAAGCATGCCCTCTTGCAATGTCATGTTTCCAGCACCTAGCATGTTTTGAATTTTGTCAAAGGGTGGCAAATGTTAGAGTTCATCATGAGTTGGCCCGTCTATTTGTGCTTCATCTACATGGAGGTCAGTCTGTCTTGGCGGAGGTCACTTTCACATTGACACCCGAAGCTATATCAGTGGCAACAGGTATACCAAATGTTGGAGAACAGTGGCATAAGAAGAAGAAGGTGGATAGGCAACACTATGAGCCTTACATCAAGGCCAGATTCTTGAGTCAACTCATAAGAGTCTTTCCCTTCAGATACTTGAAAGATGAGTATCCTCCACTCATGAGATTGATCACGAAATACTTCAGCTGTGAGGGGAGGTTCTCTTGACTATATGCCTATCACATCCGGTTGCTCATGCACTTTAGCAGGGTGAGGATGATGAACCTCCAATTTTTCATATGCAGGAACATAGAGAGGATGAACGCCTTCATACTACATGAGACCCCTCAGCAGCAGCTTAACAATGTGTATCACTTTGCTCTTATCCGGATTTTGGTAGATCATCAGTTGGGATTGCAGGGCATTGCTTGGGAGGACTTCATCTCCCGTGACTTCTTCAGCACATCACAGGTACTATCAGAGCCAAAGAAGGAGATAGGTGGTCCTTCTCATCAGCATGAGCACCATGAGACCACTACCATGCCAGTTTTTGTTACATATGAGAGAGGTAGTAGGCACTTGTTTACAGCAGCAAAGCGAGTGTTATCTCCACCCAGGGTGGAAGGGGCCTCGCTTCCGGCATCAGTGACATAGGTACTGGACAAGGGCAAGAAGCCCGTGCATGATGAGGGGCCATCAGGGGTACAGGAGACCGATGCCATCCTCATTCAGGATGATGAGGCAGAGGTAGAAAATTCCCAACATAGGATGACCATTCAGGAGCAGGACACGGAGATCCAAGACTTGATACTCAATGTGGAGAGGGCTAGATGGATCATCAAGTATCTGGAGTAGAGGAACAAGTAGCTTGAGGACCAGTAGACAATCTTGGAGCTACAAAGCATCCGTGAGAATCGGCAAGCTGCCCAGCAAAGGAGGATCAAGCTCACTACGTTGGAGCAAGAGATCAACAATGACCGTGAGTCATGGTTAGAGTGGGTCAATATCCACTTGGAGAGACTCTTGGAGAAGGCCAACAAATACAAAACCATATTGAGGAGGATGGCTTGTCATTACAGGGCACAGAACATGAGTGCAAAGGCCCAGATAAGGAGCTTGAAGGCCAAATTGAGTAGAACAACAAAAGAGGCAAAAGAGAAAGATGGGCTTCGAATCTTGGCTGAAGCTTCTATAGCCCAGCATAGTGCCTCCTAGAGATGATCTAGCCCAAATTTCATGAAATTTGGGACAATTTTGGTCACATGGAAATTTTTTGGCACAAACACAGGTTTTTTCTCTATACGCACCGCGCCACCGGCGTGACGCGTAGGATTGGGAGCTCCAAATGAGAAATGGTTTGCATTTTTGGATTTAGCATGCAAAATCACGACTACTGGCACTCGGGCAAGAAATTTGGGCATGAATTAAGCCTCCAGGAGGTCAAAAACACCCAGAAAATGGCCTCACTACCCCTATTTTGACACACAGGAAGCAGTCTTGGGAGAATGAAGATTTGGAGGGGAAAATAAGCTCCAAATTCAAACATTCCACTTGGGTTGGAAAGTAGACAAGACAAGATTTTCAGCAAGTACACTTGGGCACATTTTGGACTCCTACAAGTGCCTCAAAACTGGCCTCAAAGTGGCGTGGCGCATATAGGAAAAAAGGCCCAAATTGCCTCTATTTCGCGAAATTTCGCTTCGCGACTTTTCATAAGTGGTGCCTCTCATCTACACTTCACTTTTTCAACACAAAAGGCGGCATTTAAAGTATTTTCACTCCAGATGGGCATCTATCCAAGTGGAAAAGGAAGGCAAAGGGCCACCCAAGCCATTTTTCATGTTTGTGGTGCTACACCTGTAGCTGATGTTTGGCTCTCCACCTTCATTTTGTAATGATTCAAGTAACTCCCCAAACCTTGGGCATTCTATCTCTTCATGGCACATTCTATATATTGTATGCAAACTATTTGCAAACAGTTGGATGGCTTGTAACTTCTGGGAGACTGTGGGAAAGAAACTCTGTTTCTGCATTGTATATTTTTTACAGAGGATTAATGAAAGGCAATGGCTCTCTTTCATGAGATTCATGTGGTTGTGAGTGTAGCAAATGTGTCTCTTATGTTTCATATGTATCTTGTTATGTTTCATACTTCATTTTATATTCATTTCCAGTGAAATTTTCTAAGTTAGCTAAGGTAGAATTCAAATTTATTGCTCTGCCTGTGGGAAAATTTTGTGTTCAGTGTTCATTGTTCTGTTGAAAAGGATTCACATTGTCCATGCCCTTTTCACCCTCTTAACCAATCTCTCCATTCCGCACTATCTTAAACTAAATTGCTAGGCTTTCCACCTATCTTGCCTCACGAAGTAATCCGTGACTTTGTATTAAATTCTCTGTTTCATTGAGGTCCATTGGTCCCATACCATCCCAGAAACACAGTCATTCATAAAAATCACTTCTCATATCCATATTCACTTACTAGCCTCAGATAAATAGTTCACTGTAAGTCATCTCAGGCTTTTTCGTTTATCTATTCATTGAGTGTAACTCGGAGAGAGCCCTCTCTTGTTATGGTAGCGCTAGCTACCAGAATGAGCATTGTTTGTGGTTACCCTGAATTTTACCTTCTTTCAGCCTAAGGTGGATTTAGGTGATGACATAGTGGCGACTCCGCTGGGGAGAAATCAATCCCCTTGCTTCTTAATAATTCTAAGCTTTCGGATGATAAGTTTAGGATTTGATAGGCTGAGTAAAGTTGGTTGTGTCCTTTGATTTTTATCAATAGCACGCTAGCTTCTAGAAGATACACTAGAGCTAATCCAGATCCCGACCCTCTGCACATCTACGAAAATCCCAATTTGATTTCAAGTCTTCGTCATCAAGGAAGCTCTATATCGCCCGTGTTCAAATCCCATTCATGACCGGACATTTTTGAGTATATTGAAGAGCTAGAGTTTGATGAGCAGTTTGAATTATCGTTGTTCGAAACCAAGTCCGAAAGAGCGGTTGACTCTATTGTCCACAGTCCATAGTTTCTTGTAGACTTGGAGATGGAAAGGGCTAACCGATCGATTGATAACTACATAGTAGCTCAACTTCAAACTCAAACTGCTAGCCCCTTACAAACTATGCACACTCCTCCAACACCTCCAAGGACAAATCCGCCAAGGGTGATGGCTACCTGTTTTGCACCTCTTGTTTTTCCTCAAGTTTTAGATGATATGCCCGCAGATTACCAAAGAAAAATCCCATTTTTTGATGGCACTCCTAATGGAATTACTGCTCAGCAACATGTCGACAGAATGGTGGACTTCTATGAACTTCATGAGATCAATGCGGAGAATGTGACAATGAGACTTTTTGTTTAGACATTTGCAGGTGAAATGAGGAAATTGTTCAGAGGTTTCCCGGCTGCACGTATCACTACCTTGGATGACATACAAAGACAATTTTTAGACTGCTGGGAAGTGAAAAAGAATCGTCTTCAAATTCTGGTCGAATATGAGCAAATCAAGAGAAACGTTGGTGAGTTGGTCCAAGATTATTGCATTAGATTCAATACAGTTTATAATGAAATTCCATATAGTCTAAGGCCACCTGTGGGACTAGCCATGTTGAAGTTCCCGGATGGTTTTGATGCTGACATGGCTTATCAATTGAGAGAAAGAGAACCGGCCACAATGGAAGACATGCAGAAGATAGCGGTCAGCGTTGAAGCAAATGTGCTGACCAAGAGAGCTAGAGCAAAGGCAGAGAAGAAGGTCACTGCAAAGGAAGAATCTTCCTCGGTAGATCAGCTACTTCGGAAGGTAGAGCAGATACTTGAAAGAGTGAAACTTGACAAACTGGAGCCACAAGTTAGAAATCTTAACTTCCGTGGGCAGCAACAACCACAATATAGAATAAGATAGAGAGATCAGTGAGCCCAAGAGCAGATTGCACAACAGCCAGTACAGAAACCTTTGCAGTAAAATTTTGTGCATGGACCGGAATTAGATGAGGACAGGAATGTAATAGGTGAAGAAAATCACCTCTTTACTACTGATGATTTGCCTATTTATCTCACCGAAGAGGAAGAGTATGTAGAGAGTTCAGCGGCACACAAAGACATAGATTTCATTCTAGCAAGCGATACCGTCTTGGAGGAAGAATCAGATGAATACCAAAGAGGCTACATGAATGCTTTGTCCGCCCAACAACAATGATATGCACTTAGAAATAGAGATGTGTCAGTCAGACCCATTCAGAAAAAGAAGGATGTTGAAGCATCAAAGAATGATTCAGCAGTTACACAAAGGAAAGGAAAGAAGGTGGTTGATTCGGAGAGCAACAAATCACCATCAGCAGAACAATCGCATTAGCAAGTTACATCGAAAGAAAAGGAAAGGAAAGAAGTCCCAGTCAAAGAGGTAGAAAAGACTCCCTCTTTCAATTTAGAGAATGAGATTTCTAAATTGAAGATATCCATCCCCTTGACTGGAATATTGAAGAACAGCAGTTACAAAGGACAAGTATCTAAAATGTTGAATTTGGACCCAATGTCCGACATGGTGAATTTCGGAGATGATCAACCTGAAATGATTTTTGGGCCAGCATTAAATGGTGAGTCTTCTGATAGTGATGTGCTACCTTTTTACATCAGTTTAAGGTTTCATGATTTTGTGTTACATAACGCCATGTTCGATTCCAGAGTCTCTCACAATCTCATGCCCAAGGAAATCATGGATAAGATTTGTCTGGACATCACCCGACAATATCATGATCTTCATTCGTTTGATTTTAGCAGAGTAAGATGTATAGGTCTCACCAAAGACTTGGTTGTGAGTTTGGATCAGCTCCCAATGAAGAATGTTCTAATGGATGTCGTGGTAGCAAAAATTCCTCCAAGGTTTGGCATGCTTCTTTCCAGGTCTTGGGTAGTGAAACTAAAAGGGAAACTACAGCTAGATTTCTCCTATGCAACGATTCCAATGTTTGGACAAATGAGGAAATTGTATCAGGAACAAAAAATGAAGTACATGATCACAAGCAAGGAGAAACCAATAAATCATCCAATTAACTATGTACATACAGATTTAGAGTCTTTTGTTTTGTATTTAGATAGTTTAAATGATATAGATAGTCAGTTAGTAGAAGCAAATGATATTCCGGAAATAAAAGAAAATTTCAGAGAAGTTTTGAAGAAAGAAGAACAAGAACAGCAGAACACTATTGGGCAATCAGCTGAAAGCAAAGGATAGCAAGTAGACAAGGCACAACAAACAGATTTCTAGCACTTGCAAGAGGGGGAAGAAGGTTTGTGGACAATGGATTTGGATGGAGCAGTGGGACATGATGGGGCTGTAATTGGAGTTTGGGTACCCAATCCTTTCTCTGCCCCAAACAAAGTCCCCAGTAACGTCCGGGTATGATCTTACAAGTTGGCTTTTAAGTGTTCAAATAATGAAGTTGAGTATGAAGCTCTGATTGCTAGCCTAAAGATTCTAAGAAAGATGAATGCTAAGAGGATTTCAATATATGGCGACTCCGAATTGGTTATCAAGTAGGTCAAAGGCAAATATAAAGCAAAGTAACCTAGGATGTGGGCTTACCATAATGCAGTCTTAGACATTTTAAAATTATTTTCAGAATACACCTTGACATGTCTGCCTCGAATACAAAATGATATTGTTGATGCTCTTGCCAAGGCATCGAGTAGTTTGAAGATCCCAATGATCTCTAGCAATAAATTCTAAATTCATGTCAACCATCATCCAACCGTTCCAGACAATCAGAGATATTGGCAAGTGTTCCAAGATGATGAGCAGATTGATGATTTTCTACAAAACAAAGGCAAGTTCAAAGAGACCTCAATTGATGAAGAAAATGACTATGGTAAAGGTAATGGTATAGATGAGGTGCAAATTAATGAAATGGACGTATTGCAGCTGAAGAACAACGTTATTCCCAAGGGCTTGATACCTCTATAAGAACTCTTTGATCAAGATGATGTAGCCTACAAGCCAACATTGCAGCCAACAGAGAAGGGTGTGGAAGAGGTCAACATCAGGACAACTACAAATCGTAAATTGGTAAAATTGTCCAAAGAATTGCCGCCAAATATCAAGGACAAATATATCAGATTAATGTCTTCATTTGCAGGTGTGTTTGCTTGGGACTATTCCGACTTAAAGACATATGATACTAATATAATTCAGCATACTATACCCATCAAGCCCAATCAAAAACCATTCAGACAGAAGTTGAGAAGGCTAAATCCAAAGTTGCTGCCATCTATTGAAAAGGAGAACAACAGGTTGTACAAATCAGGGATCATTGTGCCAATCAGATTCTCAGATTGGATCTCTAGCTTGGTGCCCGTAAGGAAGAAGACAGGTGAGATTCGCTTATGCATTGATTTCAGAAATCTCAACAAAGTTTCATTGAAGGACAACTATCCACTGCCCAAAATGGACCATATACTTCAGCGAGTAGTGGGAGCATCTCGTATGTCACTGCTTGATGGTTATTCCAGATATAACCAAGTTTCTGTCCATGAGGATGACCGAGACAAGACAATGTTCACCACTCCATGGGGAACCTTTCATTACGCTAAAAATGCCTTTTGGTTTGAAGAATGTGGGTGCCACATTTCAACGTGCAATGGACTTGGCTTTTGCAAATGAGAAGGATGTCTTTTTGGTAGTGTATTTGGATGATTTGACGGTGTTTTCCAAATCTGATGAAGAGCACATGTACCATATTAAAACTGTCTTCCTAAAGTGCAGAAAATATGGCTTGTCACTGAATCCAAAGAAGAGTTTGTTCGCCATGGAGGAAGGCAAACTAGTCGGGCACATTATCTCAAAAGATGGCATTCGTATTGACCCAACACATGTGCAAGCAATTCAACAAATCGATCTGCCCCAGAATAAGAAAGAGATACAATCATTCAATGGTAAGATGAATTTCCTACACCGCTTTGTACCCAATATTGCTGAGCACCTAAGAGAGATTATGAACATGCTTAAGAAGGACAGCCAAGTGAAATGGATGGAAGAGGCTGTAAAATTTTTCAATTTGGTCAAATTGGCTCTTTCCTCAGCTCTAGTTCTAGTCATCCCTGACTACGCTTAGGATTTTATATTGTTTTCATTTGCTTCGGAGCATACTATGGCAGCTGTGTTATTGCAGAAGAGAGATGATCATGAACGACCCATTGCATTTTTCAGCAGAGCTATAAGAGATGCAACCTTAAAGTACAACATCATTTAGAAGCAAGCCCTTGCACTTGTGAAGGCATTGAAAGATTTCTGAGTGTATATTCTATATTCTCACATTTTGGTCTATGTTCCTAACGCTGCTGTAAAAAATGTTTTAGTGCAGACTAATCTGGAAGGGAGAAGAGGCAAGTGGATTGCAGCCTTGCTGGAATATGATGTGGAAATAAAGCCCACAAAGCTGGTGAAAGGACAACGATTGGAAGGATCATCAACTCAGGTATCTGAAATGTTTTCTCTTTCTCCATGGTATTCATATATCATATATGTGCTCAAAAAATTTTCACCACCACCCGGCATGACTAGAAACAAAGCGAGAACACTCAAGTTGAAGGCTGGCAAGTTTTGCATTCTTAATTTGGCACTATATTGTAAAGATCCTGGTGGTGTCCTGTTAAATTGTTTGGTGGAAAAGGAAGCAAAGCAAGTCATGGAGGACTGCCACCAAGGAGACTGTGGTGGTCACCTTTTTGGAAGTCAACAGCAAACAAAATTCTGAGAGCTGGATATTTGCCGACATTGTTTGCTGATGTATATAAGATGGTCAATCACTGTCATAAGTGTCAGATTTTCAAAGGAAATCATAAGTTACAGCCGCTACCACTCAAGCCCATAGAGGTGAGTGCCCCTTTCCAACAATGGGGATTGGATTTCATTGGCGAAATTCATCCCGCTTCTTCCGGACAGCATAGATGGATCCTCACAGCCACAGATTACTTCACAAAATGGATTGAGGCGATTCCCACCAGACAAGCTACAGATGTGGTAATCATTTCATTCCTTGAAAATAACATCTTGTCTCGCCTTGGTTGTCCGAATAAGCTAATCACTGATAATGCAATAGCTTTCAAATCAAAAAGGATGGTAGAGTTTTATCATAAATATCACATCATTTTGGGTCACTCAACTACCTATCAACCGCAAGGAAATGGATTGGCAGAATCTTCGAACAAATCATTGGTCAACATAATCAAGAAGCTGATGTAAATAAATAAGAAGAGCTGGCAGAAGAGGTTGGTCAATGCACTATGGGCAGATCGGTTCAGTCAGAAGAAATCCATAGGTACATCACCATTTGAGCTTGTTTATGGAGTTGATACAGTATTTCCTACCTCTCTCGCTGACCTGGTTGTCAAACTTCTTCAAGAGGCCGGCAGTGAAGAAGATCCCATGCAGAGAAGGTTGAATCAGATGGTCCACTTGCAGCAAACCAGAGAAGAAGTTTTCAAGAACACCTCCAAACTGCAGGAGAAAATCAAGAAGATTTATGACAGAAAGGCAAAGGTGGACAAATTTTAGGTGGATGATGTGGTGCTAAAGTGGGATGCAAGGAATGAGGAGAAAGGCAAGCATGGTAAGTTCGAGAACCTCTGGAAAGGTATTTTCAAGATTGTAGCATATCAGGGGCAGAATTCCTTTCTTCTGAAGGAAATGAATAGAGAAGATTGTCCAGGAGGGTCGATCAATGGTTGGCTGCTCAAGCGGTACCATTTCTAATTTGTTAACACTACTTCCATTGTCACTATAAATACCATTTTATTTCAGTTTGTTAGAGTTGGTTAAGTTAGCCTTTAAGTCATTTCAATGTCAAGTTTGAGTCAGTTTTTTGGTCATTTCCATTTCATAAATGAATCAGAGTCCTATATTATTTGTCGAAAGAATAACTCCATAACCCAGTGGACGAAAGGCACTATCTAGATCTTCCAGAGATCTATTGTTCTTGGCACCTCCAAGGAGCTACCATCCCCCATTGGAGCCAATGTTAGAGTCGGTCTAGTCAGTCCTCTATCAGAGATCAAAACTCTTTATGCATTTCATGTTTAGGTGTCCCGCTCCATTCACCCAACTACATTCTGCTAGGGGCATGCCATAATCTAACGGAGAAGGTCATGGTAGTCATTCCCCCTCATGTATGGCTCCTGGTGGCTCAGGTCTTTTATCAATAGTCATCAAAGTCCATGACAGTCAAGGTCTGGTCCTTTAAAGGACAAAAGTCATTTTCGATGTTTAGGTCTAGGGATGCATCAATTTGGTCTTTGAAGATGTCCAGTAAAGCCATGCAGGCCAGAGTGAGGCCCTTACACAGTTATGGTTTAGAGAGCTTCATCGTCATGTGGATAGACTTCGACTCTTCTTCAAAACTCTGTTTTGAAGAAAAGTCAAATAGTGTCATTTATGACAAAATTTTCAAAAAATTCGTCAGTTGATTTCTTCAGATGCAGTCATGGTTTTCGTGGCCAAATGTCCTGTCATGCAATCCCTGCAAAGAGTGGCAAAAATTTCATCATTTGAGCTAAAATTTCAAAGGGAAAGTGAAAATCAGTGTGTTTTAAAGTCAGTGAAAAAGTGCCAAAACATAACATTAGAAAAATGGATTTTTGAGGAGGCAAAAATTAAACTCATCACTTCCAAAGCTATATATGCAAGTTTTCATCAAAATCAAAGGCTTTGAGCTAATCCAAGCCTTGGAGAAATGTTGCAAAAGGTGTGAGTGTGCAATCGTGAGTGTTGAGTGAGTTGGAGGCGGTTTTAGAGGGCACGACACACATACTCAAGGGCGCGGCGCACACAGAGCCTGCCCGCAGTTGAAATTTTTCCAAACGCGGGGCTCATACCAAGGGCGCGGAGCACTGGGCTTTGCACGCAGTGTACACAGACAAAGGGCCGAAACAAGTGCCCAATCACTTCCAAATTTTGGTGAAGCCTATCAAATTGAGAGATATCACAAAGGCACCCAGCCTCACACCAGCATCAAAGGGAAGCCTAATCACAGTCCCCACTACAGTCATAACATCACAGCATTCGTCAGAGTATGAGATGGAGACACAAAGTGACTCATCCTCAAAAGAGCAGGCTCCCAGGAGACATCATAAGAGTGGCAAACATGTCAGGGATGAGCCCACAACCCTCACTGAATTACAAGCATGCCCTCTTGCCATGTCATGTTTCCAGCACCTAGCATGTTTTGAATTTTGTCAAAGGGTGGCAAATGTTAGAGTTTATCATGAGTTGGCCCGTCTATTTGTGCTTCATCTACATGGAGGTCAGTCTGTCTTGGCCGAGGTCACTTTCACATCGACACCCGAAGCTATATCAGTGGCAACAGGTATACCAAATGTTGGAGAACAGTGGCATAAGAAGAAGAAGGTGGATAGGCAACACTATGAGCCTTACATCAAGGCCAGATTCTTGAGTCAACTCACAAGAGTCTTTCCCTTCAGATACTTGAAAGATGAGTATGCTCCACTCATGAGATTGATCACGAAATACTTCAGCTGTGAGGGGAGCTTCTCTCGACTATATGCCTATCACATCCAGTTTCTCATGCACTTTACCAGGGTGAGGATGATGAACCTCTCGTTTTTCATATGCAGGAACATAGAGAGGATGAACACCTTCATGCTGCATAAGACCCCTCAGCGGCAGCTTGACAGTGTGTATCACTTTGCTCTTATCCGGATTTTGGTAGATCATCAGTTGGTATTGTAGGGCATTGCATGGGAGGACTTCATCTCCTGTGACCTCTTCAACACATCACAGGTACTATCAGAGCCAGAGTAGGAGATGGGTGGTCCTTCTCATCAGCATGAGCACCATGAGACCACTACCATGCCAGTTTTTGTTACATATCAGAGAGGTAGTAGGCACTTGTTTGTAGCAACAAAGCGAGTGTTATCTCCACCCAGGGTGGAAGGGGCCTCACTTTCGACATCAGCGACATAAGTGCTGGACAAGGGCAAGAAGCCCATGCATGATGAGGGGCCATCAGGTGTACAAGAGACCGATGTCATCCTCATTCAGGATGATGAGGCAGAGGCAGAAAATGCCCAACTTAGGATGACCATTCAAGAGCAGGACACAGAGATCCAAGACTTGATACTCAATGTGGAGAGGGCCAGATGGATCATCAAGTATCTAGAGCAGAGGAACAAGCATCTTGAGGACCAGCAGGTAATCATGGAGCTGGAAAGCATCCGTGAGAATCGACAAGCTGTCCAACAAAGGAGGATCAAGCTCACTACCTTGGAGCAAGAGATCAACAATGACCATGATTCATGGTTATAGCGGGTCAATATCCACCTAGAGAGACTGCTAGAGAAGGCCAACAAAGACAAAACTATATTGAGGAGGATGGCTTGTCATTACAGGGCACAAAACATGAGCGCAAAGGCCTAGATAAAGAGCTTGAAGGCCAAATTGAGCAGAGCAACAAAAGAGGCAAAAGAGCAAGATCAGCTTTGAATCCTGGCTGAAACTTCTGTGGCCTAGCATAGTGCCTCTTAGAGAACCTCCAGCCCAAATTTCAAGAAATTTGGGACAATTTTGGTCACATGCAAATTTTTTGGCACAAACACAGGTTTTTTCTCTATACGCACTGCGCCACCGACGCGACGCATAGGATTTGGAACTCCAAATGAGAAATGGTTTACATTTTTGGATTTAGCATGCAAAATCACGACTACTGGCACTCGGGCAAGAAATTTGGGCATGAATTGAGTCTCCAGGAGGTCAAAAACACCCAGAAAATGGCCTCACTGCCCCTATTTTGACACACAGGAAGCAGTCTTGGGAGAATGAAGATTTGGAGGGGAAAATAAGCTCCAAATTCAAACATTCCACTTGGGTTGGAAAGTAGACAAGACAGGCTTTCATACAAGCACATTTGGGCACATTTTGGACTCCTGCAAGTACCTCAAAGCTGGCCTCCAATTGGCATAGTGCATACAAAAAAGGGCGTAGCGCATATAGGAAAAAAGGCCCAAATTGCCTCTGTTTCGCGAAATTTCGCTTCGTGACTTTTCACCCTCTGATCTACACTTAACTTTTTCGGCACCAAAGCCGGCATTTAAAGTATTTTCACTCCAGATGGGCATCTATCCAAGTGGCAAAGGAAGGCAAAGGTTCACCCAAGCCATTTGTCATGTTTGTGGCGCTGCACCTGTCGCTGATGTTTGGCTCTCCACCTTCATTTTGTAATGATTCGAGTAACTCCCCAACCCTTGGGCATTCTATCTCTTCATGGCACATTCTATATATTGTATGCAAACTATTTTCAAAGGGTTGGCTGGCTTGTAACTTCTGGGAGACTGTGGGAAAGAAACTTTGTTTCTGCATTGTATATTTTTTACAGAGAATTAATGAAAGGCAGTGGCTCTGTTTCATAAGATTCATGTGGTTGTGAGTGTAGCAAATGTGTCTCTTATGTTTCATATGTACCTTGTTATGTTTCATAGTTCATTTCATATTCATTTCCAATGAAATTTTCTAAGTTAGCTAAGGTAGAATTCAATTTTATTGCTCTGCCTGTGGGAAAACTTCATGTTCAGTGTTCATTCTTCTATTGAAAAGGATTCATGTTGTCCATGCCCTCTTCACCCTCTTAATCAATCTCTGCATTTCGCACTATCTTAAACTAAATTGCTAGGCTTTCTGTCTATCTTGCCTTACGAAGTAATCCGTGCCTTTGTATTAAATTCTCTGTTTCATTGAGGTCCATTGGTCCTATACCATCCTAGAAACACAGTCATTCATAAAAATCACTTCCTGTATCCATATTCACTTACTATCCTAAGATAAATAGTTCACTATAAGTCATCTCAGGCTTTTTCGTTTATCTATTCACTGAGTGTGACTCGGAGAGAGCCCTCTCCTGTTCTAGTAGGGCTAACTATCAGACTGAGTGTGGTTTGTGGTTACCCTGAATTTTTCCTTCTTTCAGCCTAAGGTGGATTTAGGTGCTAACACATGTGACTAAGCTACTTCTACATTAAAATCTAGAGAAAAACATCTTTTTGTATTTTTGAGTAAGTTGTCAGAATTATCATCCATGTGCTTTAACTAGTTCTTTACTGTGCAGAAGTGGATTGGCGAAAGGAAATGCTTGTAGAAGGTTGGGACGGTTAGAAGAGGTCCTAAGGGGTCCCTAGCACCCTTCCAGAGAGTTTCACAGTGTTCAAATGTCATGAAACCAATTTCCTGAGCTTCTACAGGAAGTCTGCAGGGGTTATACAGGATGTTCTGTAATTTGTACAGGATGTTTTGAAAAGAGGATTTTGGAGGGTTGATGGAGGAATAATGGTGAGAAGTGGAAATGGAGGTTGGATAAGGATGTTAAGGGGTCTAGGACTTGGTGAATGAGGCTAAGGAGCAATTGGATTTGTTCAAGGATGGAGGGAGTAATGATGCACGAGAATGTAGAAACTAGGGCAACGTGAGAAAATGTGGCAAATGAAAGGCAAGAATCTAGGTTAGAGGACGAAGCAAGTTGCATTGACGGGGTAAGGGTAGGAGAGGAGGTTTCACAAGCGCTCTGCACCTGATTTTTCAAAACTAACCAACAAAGACTAAGAATACCATAGATCTAACTCTTTTAACCTAATCTGACTTAAATAACAGCAAAGAAAATGAACATCAATGTATTTGCAACAGAATCATGTGAAATAGCTATGCAAACTAAGCAATCATGAACCTGAGCATGTAACCACAACTGGTATCAACTTCTGCAAATGAGAATCTGACACTAATAATTGCATGATGAAGCAAAGACAGTGTTTTTGGTGGCAGCAAGGACACCTTGGTCCCAGCTCATGGTCCCATTAGGGGAGAGGTGAGACTAGAGGTGCTTGATATCCTTTTTCTGAAGATCTTCTCTGTTATTAACCTATCAAATCAATCTGAACATGAAAATCCTTTTTAATCATCAAAAGCAACCTAAATAACAAAACAAGAGTTAAACCTAAATAGCATATTTTATTTTAAGAATGCAGCAAAAAGACATAAAAGTAAACAAAGGAGGTAATGGGCACTTGGGTTGGGCCCAACCCCAAGAGCTACAGCCTCCTGAGAAAGATTAGAGTTGTTGCAAAGATGATTTCATCTTTATTGCTCAAGAAATAATAGTTACATCAAAAACTGTCTACAAGAAAAAGCTTGAAAATGTGCTGAAATGCAGAGCTAACCTACTGCCTAAAAAATGACTAAAAATGACTAAAATCAAACTGTCAACTAGCTAACTAAAATGAGGCCCTAAGCCTTCTTATTTCTACAAATTGAGGACCCCAACAGTCCTCCTAAACTTTAGGGACTCGGCTGCCAAAACTTGCAGTTAGCAGCAATCCTACTTGACTTGCTTCGCTACCCCCTTGTGCTCTGAGCTGCTAGTGGGGAATTCATGGTAAGGGCTCATAAATGAAGGGGACACCTTCCTACAAATCCTCTCCCTTGTTTTTCCAGGAATTTGGCTACCAAGTGCTCATTTAAACCTTTGATTTTGTCTCAAAATTGACCAAAAATACTGGATAAAGCACACATCAAACTTGTTGCCATATTGACTAACCCAATTCACTCTATTAGCATAAATATAATAAAAAACATGCAATAAACTAATGAGAATGGTGGATTAAGTCGAATTAGGAAGCTAAATGAGCCCATATAATTGCTCATTTCTGGGGCTCATCATCACCCCCTACTGAAAGTGTTGCTCACTATCTGAGCAACTAATCTATCTCTTCATCTTCGATTGCTTTGACTACCTCTCTCACATCCCAGGCCTCTGAGGTGATGTCCTCTTCTCAGTCATGAAACCATTCTTTGCTCTCTACTTCTTCTGACTGCCTGTGCTCCTTTTCCTATAGCAGTTTTGTTAAAGCCTCAACCTCAGCCTGCAACTTGTCCTCTCTCTGTTTTTCATCAGATGTTTCCTTATCTGCTAGAGGCCCTTCTTACTGCTGTTGTTCTGCCAAATGGAGGGCCTATCTTCGTTATGACTTCCCTGTAGCTGTGACTACTGTTTCAGCAGCTCATTTTCCTCCTATAGTTTGGTCCTTTGACTGCTTTCGACATGCCTTACCATGGCCAATTCCTTTCTTGATTGCTTGAGTTGTTCCTCCAGGTGACCTATGTCTGCCACACCCTTGGACTTGGCAATCCTCATCAAAGTGTGAGTTCTCGCCCTTTCTTGCTCTAGTGCAAAGAAGAGTGGTACCACAAATTTCTGAGGAATTATCTTCGTAGCTTCTAACAGGTTATAGTATGAGCCCAAGCTAGACTGAGGGCTAGGTTCCAATATTTCCTCATCCTTTTCTTCTTCTTGTGATGGTTTGGCTACCTTTTCCTCCAATTTCTTGGTCTCTTTTAACTTAGCCAGAGTTTCTTGTAGAACTGTCTCAGCTTCCTATAGAGCTTTCTTTCAGTCCATCATCTGAATTCTCTCTCTCCAAGTGAAGGTTTTTGGCTTCCTCATTCATAGGTGATGGTTGACTTTGAAGGAGACTCCTCCTTTTGTTTGGCTATGATTTCCTCAATGATAATTGGCTCTGATTCTGGGTGGGGTCTGCCCACTTTGATACGTGTGCTCCTGCTTGCTTTAAAGTACATGGAGGTTTGCCTCTTTCTCTTCCCTTTTTGGTTTTGGAGGTGTGCTTAAGGTGGCAAGCATGACTGCTGCCTCCCTGGCTAAAATCTCAGGTGATTTCTCCTCTTGTTGTTCTATTTTCATGCTTCCTGTAGAAAGTCCTGTGCCAACTGTTTCGGTCTACTTGGCTGCATGTGTCTTTCCTTTTAGTTTCTATGAGGTTGCCTTCGCTATGCCCTCCTTTATTTGGACTTTTTCAGTCCTCTCTGCTCAACTCTGCAATCATTTTTCCCTAGGTGTTTGTGTCGTTATTCCTCCTACTGTTTTAGGCTCATCAATATCGCCCTTTCTCCTTTTTTCTTTATGTCCTTTTTGTGCTTGACTGTCCCGTGTTCCTTCACCACTAGTTTTCTCTCCTGAACTTCAAGAAGGGATCTCTCAGGTGTTCAAATTTTAATTAGCACCAATTCCCTAGTTTTAAGACTGCTATGACTCAACTCTCAGCTATCTGGTTATGAAAGGAAGAGTTTTGCTTCTACAGACAAAAGACAAAGACCAAGTTTTCTTCTCAGGACACATTCAGATATGCAAATCTTAAAATGTTCATCCACAGGCTAGCTCTCACGGCTGCATATGGCTTCCTTATAGGAGAATTTTAGAAAGAGGAAACGTGGAGAAGAATTTTGATGCAAAAAACTAGGACACTCAGTGCAATACACAGGCAAACATTTTACTTCCAATTCACAGGCAAATTTTTCACTGATTTTCCAATCTCATTCCATGTTCAATTCACCACTTTGCACAAACAAATCATGCAAAAAGAAGCTTCCTTGGTCCTACCTCATTTTGAGCTTGAAATTCGCTGAAAATCCTATATTTTCTTCTACACGGTTGTTTTCTGCGTTTCCTGTAAAACGAAACTATGCTTCCTGTGGAGCCCGATAGGTGGGAGATTTTTTTTAAAACAACAGAAATTTCGAAAAATCAGGCAAGAATCTTGTAGAGGACAATTGGTTATCTGATCTGGAAGTGGTGGACGCGTGCTTTAGTTGCGAATGTCGTGAAGATGTAGTGAACAAAGAGTGGTGAGAGTTTCAGCTGAGCACCGTTTAATTGCAGCATGATTCGTGTGAGAAGATGAGGTGGCCGGATGTGAATTGGCCCCATGCAGACTGCAATGCTGTTATGAACTTTATCTTCTCTTCTTTTTAATCACTTTGTGTCAGTTGCACTGGAGTTCAAACAGCCAACACTACCTATTTTTTTCAATTTCACGTGAGTTGACTATACACGTATGTTGCATGATTTCCAGCTGAGCGCTAGAGAACTGGACAAGGCACTGTCGGGTTAACTTTGCTAGCTTCCTGGCTTAATCCCACCATTTCATTCGTTTATGAACTTTCGAATCATATAGATGCAAATAGAGGAACTGGTTTAGACACATACCTGTAAGTTGACGTGCTGCTTGGTCCTCTTTGCTGTTGCATGCTCATATTCCATTGCTGCATGCCTAGATCCTTTATGTTATAAGCTTTTTGTTGTCTGATGTGTGGTTATTTTTCTTGTGCAGGTATCCTCTGGCTAGATCTTAGCTGTAGAAATCAGTTTCATCCTTCAGATTTGCACCTTCATGTTGCTGTTGCTGGATTTTTGCAAGACAACAACTTGTTTTCTCTATAGCTCCCAAATGATAGATTGGATTGACCTAAAACTTTCTAAGCATGCTTCTATCACTGTTATGCACCTCCCATATCAGAATTGTGGTCAATGGATGCACAGATATCTAGAAAAACTGAAAATGGCTGAAGATTACAGAGGTTAATTTCTCAAAAACCATGCATTGGAATGGGCTGAAACTGCTTAGGTAGGTGACTATCACCCATATGCATCTCCCCATGAAATAGGTTTTGAAATGAATGCACGGATATGGAGAAAATGCAAAAATGGCTTAAGGTGATGGAGGCTGATTCCTTGGAAACCATGCACCGGAATTGTCTGAAATTTCTTGGGCATGTTTCCATGATCCCTATACAACTCCCCATGTAATAGTTTTGCAAATGGATGCACGGTTTGCATGTGAGAGAAAAAAAATTTATGTTCTATGTATTTTTGCTTCAAAGCATTCTGCAGGCGGTTTGCACAGTAAGAAAAAATGAACTTGGGCTATGATGCAGGCATGGAAATGATGGAGGAGGTTGAAGATTGTAGGAGGACTTATGAACCCTTTGGGAAGCTATCATGTTCACCAAACTACCTTTTTTAAATCCATTTCTAGCTTCCTATAATTTCTACAGGAACTTCCTGGAGAACACAGAGTTTTTAGGAAAGAAGCACAATGAGATTGAAAAAATAATGGAGAAGGCTGAGGGATTGAAACATGGATGTGTGCAGGCCTCATGGACATATTCGTAGCCTTCACATCCTCTTCGGAGATCAATTTTGAATTGACTGTAGGCTTCCTGTAGAAGACACAAAACTTCCTGTAGAAGACACAGAACTTCCTGGAGAAGGCACATGACTTCCTCTGTCTTTGTTTTGAGCGATCTTCCTAACCTGCAATGTCCTTACTGCAAACTACAATTATTCAAGGGAAATTAGGTTTATTTTTCTTTTTCTCCTTTTTTTTGAAAACAATTAGAGCGGCTCATGGAGGTTTTCACCCTAATTACCTGCCCTGGGCGCCTCCAAGGGAGGTTTTCACCCAAGAATCTTATTCTTTTTTATTTTCTCTTTTTTCCAACCCATTGACTGCCTCATGGAGGTTTTCAATCAATGAGCCAATCTGAGGTGCCTTTGAGGAAGTTTTCACCTTAGATTTTTATTTTCCTCTTATTTTCATTTTTTCTCTTTTTCTCTGCCTTACCCTACTTCAAAAAAAAAAATCATTTTCAAGTATAAGAATACTTCCAATGAAGCCATGTGCAAATCGAGATTAGAGACAAAATGATGTGGAGGCTTGAATTGCATGCTTTGACAACTATCTTGATTTTAGAGACCAAATGATTTGACTTTGAAGGGATCGAGCATAGCTGAGGAAGAGAGTACTACTGCAACTTAGTGACCATCTGAAACCATATCTCAATATAGCTCTAATATCCTTGGTCCTTTTTCTGATCTGGATCATTCTCCATATCTTCTTCTATCATGACCCTCACATTTTCCTCTGTTTACTGAGTTTTCTCTTGAATACATAGAGGATTTGATGGTAACCATGAGGGAGCTCTCTCGATCTCTGATTCTGATGTCTTCTCTTCATCTAGTGTAGCCCATGGTCCTTTAATCTCGTCTTTTGAATCTTCTTTTGATGGATGTGGTCCTTCAATGCTTTGAAGATAATCTCTTTTTTGGAATACTCTTCTTGAGCTATGGTGTAGATCATTGAGCTCAAGAGGAGTCATTTGGACATGTTGTGCCTCAACTTTGCAATTGGGTTGAGCTATTCCAATGTGCAGGTTTGGAAATGGTGGTATGGGTAGTTGAGTGGAGGTGCATATTTGAGATGGATGTGGATGGGGTTGTGGTTGAGCAGGTGGTGGAGGCAAATGAGCGGGAGGAGAGTTGTACTAGAGCCTCCACCCCTGATGAGGTGCATTCCACTAAGGCTGTGGCTGAGCATAATAGTGAATTGAATGAGTAACTGGAGAAGCACAATATTGAGGAGGATACAACCAAGGAGGGGTTGTGGACCAGGAAGGATGAGCAGGGGGACCCCAAGAAGGCATGGAAGTGGCTTGATAGGAGTCGTAATAGGTCTGGGATGTCCCTTGCATTCCCTGCTCATAGGGTATGGGTCCATGTTGCCTCCTTTGGTTCATATAATAGAGTGATTCAGTGGCTCCTTTGGCTCTCTCATATGCGGCTTTAAGTCGAGGCAAGGAAGGGCACTGATTCGTAGGATGGTATTCTTCACAAACGAAACACACTTCTAGGGAGTGCATTGGACATTCGTTCCTAGGATTCTTTCCAGTGCACCTAGGACAAAAGATGTCCAAAGCCCTCTCGGCTTCCTCTTGCTTCCTTTGGATCTGCAGGGTATCCAATTGCATGGCAGGAAACTGCCTCATATCACCCTTGAAACCTTCCAACATATTTTCACATTCACATTTTCCAACATAAAGGGATGAGTTGAAAGAAAAGGTACTACTCCCAACATTTCTATTTTCAGCCATTTGCTCCAGAGGAATGTTTTCTTCTTCTTCTTCCCTTGAGGTTCTTCAAATATGTCTTGTTGTCCACCTAAGGGTTCTTTAATCAAAACCATCGAAGAAGAGAGAAGGTTGGTTGTGTGAAGCAGTGGGGGTGTTGTGCAATCATTTTTCTGAATTATCTATACTTCTACAAGGCATGAAAGGAAATCTCTTTGGTTGATTTTTGCTTTTTCTGCTTGTACCTACAAAACTAAAATAGATTGAACTGCAACTAACTATCTTGTTGAAATGAAAATGCGGAATTGAAATGAAAATAGGAAAGGACTAATCTATTTTGCTCAAATGAAGTTGCAGGAATGAAATGTTATTCTACGCTTGCAGAATTGAAATTACGGAATTGAAATGCTAATCTATGAAAGTAGGAAATGTCTAATCTACTTTTACAGAAATGAAATTACATACTGGAAACGAAACAACTACTCTACGCTTGCTGATATAAACTACTTAGAAGAAGGTTGTAGTAGAAAATAGAAGAAAAGCAGCAATCACTAATACTCTGACACTTCCCCGGCAACAACGCCAGAAAGATGGTGGCCTCCAGTATTGCAGCAATAATGCTGCAACTCCTGGGACTCCCTTCTTTACTTTTATCGACTTGGTAGTTCGTAACAAACTTGCAAGCGATGGTGCTATATGACAAGTACTAGCTCTTGTCGTGACTGTCACTTGATCAGCCAGCACAAGTCCGCTAGGAGCTTAAGCCAACTTCTTTGAGCCCTTAGAAGAAGATTTTTAACTTATGGATGATAGCTAACTCAAAGGAAGCTAATCTACTTGCAGAAAGAAACTGAAAAACTAAAAGGAAATGCAAACCCTAACAAACCCTACTTTTACCAGCTAGCCCTACTGATGCAAGAAAGAGGATGAAAGCTACTGAAAGAGATGCCATTGACTTAAAGGAAGGTAAAATTCATGTGACTAAGCTACTTCTACATTAAAATCTGGAAAAAAAACATCTTTTTGTATTTTTGAGTAAGTTGTCAGAATTATCATGCATGTTCTTTAACTGGCTTTTTACTGGGGCAGAGGTGGATTGGCAAAAGGAAATGCATGCAGGAGGTTGGGAAGGTTAGAAGAGGGCTTAAAGGGTCCCTAGCACCCTTCCAGAGAGTTCCAAAGTGTTAAAATATCAAGAAACTGCTTTCGTGAGCTTCTACAGGAAGTCTGCAGGGGTTCTACAAGATGTTTTGTAATTTCTACAGGATGTTCTGTAATTTCTACAGGGTGTTCTGAAAAGAGGATTTTGGAGTGTTGATGGAGCGAAAATGGTGGGAAAGTGAAAATGGAGGTTGGATAAGGATGTTAAGGGGTCTAGGACCTGGTGAATGAGGCTAAGGAGCGATTGGATTTGTTCAAGGATGGAGGGAGCAATGATGCACAAGAATGTAGAAGCTAGGGCAAAGTGAAAAAACGTGGCAAATGAGAGGCAAGAATATGAGTTAGAGGATGAAGCAGGTTGCATTGATGGGGTAAGGGTAGGAGAGGAGGTTTCACAGGCGCTCTGCATGTGATTTTTCAAAACTAACCAACAAAGACTAAGAAAACCAAAGATCTAGTTGTTTTAACCTAATCTAACCTAAAGAAAAGCAAAGAAAATGAACAATAGTTTATTTGCAATGGAATCATGTGAAATAGCTATGCAAACTACGGAATCATGAACCTGAGCATGTAACCACAACTGGTATCAACTTCTACAAATGAGAATCTAACACTAATAATTGCATGATGAAGTAAAGACAGTGTTTTTGGTGGCAGGAAGGACACCTCGGTCCCTGCTCATGGTCCCACTGGGGGAGAGGTGAGGTCAGAGGTGCTTGATAGCCTTTTTCCGAAGATCTTATCTATTATTGACCTATCAAATCAATCTGAACATGAAAAGCCTTTTTAATCATTAAAAGCAACCTAAATAACAAAACAAGATTTAAATCTAAATAGCAAATTTTATTCTAAGAATGCAACAAAAACACATAAAAGTAAACAAAGGAGGTACTAGGCACTTGGGTTGGGCCCAACCCAAGAGATACAGCCTCCTAAGAAAGATTAGAGCTGGTGCAAAGCTAGATTCATCTTTATTGCTCAAGAAATAATAGTTACATCAAAAACTGTCTACAAGAAAAAGCTTGAAAATGTGTTGAAATGCAGAGCCAACCTACTGCCTAAAAAATGACTAAAAAATGACTAAAATCGAACTTCCAACTAGCTAACTGAAATGAGGCCCTAAGCCTTCTTATTTATACAAATTGAGGACCCCAACAGTCCTCCTAAACTTTAGGGACTCGGCTGCCAAAACTTGCAGTTAACAACAATCCTACTTGACTTGCTTGGCTGCCCCCTTGTGCTCCGAGCTGCTAGTGGAGAATTCGAGGTAAGGGCTCATAAATGAAGGGGACACCTTCCTGCAAATCGTCTCCCTTGTTCTTCCATGAATTTGTCTGCCAAGTGCTCATTTAAACCTTTGATTTTGTCTCAAAATTGACCAAAAATACTGCATAAAGCACACATTTGACTTGTTGGCATAATGACTAACCCAATTCACTCTATTAGCATAAATATAATAAAAAACATGCAATAAACTAATGAGAATGGTGGATTAAGTCGAATTAGGAATTGAATGAGCCCATATAATTGCTCATTTCTGGGGCTCATCACAAATTTTTATGTAATTCCTAATCATCTTGCCATCTAGCAACCCCCTTTCAAACACTCTATCTCATTCTTTATCTCTAGGGTTCAGAGGAAAAACCAATATTAAGTGCTCTCTCAAGATAGTTGAATAAGCCATTTTGCACTTTCTAGTTTTGTTTATTCCATTTGCACATAGTCCAAAGTTTCAACCAATGGCTAAATTCCCATGAATAAATAGATCAAATATGGACTTCAAAGATTGTCAGTAGGATATGTAACACTGTAAGTGGCTATGGCTTTAATACAATCACCAGGGCTTTGTGCACATGAAGGCCCAATGCTTTTAGGTGCCGAGATAGCTTCCTTTTTTCTTCAGAGACCACCAGGTATTCTATTTGTGAGGACCCTGTGTTGGTTCTGGCACTTTTAGCAACCACTTCAATCAACTGTTATTTTTCACTAAAAATTTAAATATGAAAAATGCATCAATTTCTTCGTCAACACTTTCATTTTCCTATTGACATTTGTCCAGCATCCCTCGATCATATATTCATGCACGTATTTGTATTCAAAATGGAAGCATATTGCAAAATATAGAAATAATTAAAATAATTGTAGAAAATCTGTTGCACAGACAGCCAGAGAAACCGGGCTTGCCAATGTCACTGTTGAATATGGCTGGCATCTGTGCGCACCGGGGTCGTATAATAAATCCCAATTGATCAAAACATGTAGTGTGGGAACTCATGGGGTTTTCTGTTAACATTTGGCAGATATCTTCTGGCCCATGTCAATGGATTGCTTATATAAATTCATTCGTTGAAACCCTTTTCTTCATTCTTCAGGAGGCGTTAAGGTACGAGAGTAAATCCTTGCAGTTTTGGATGACTAAGTGGTGCCATTAATGTGGTTTAATGATCTATGAGACTAAAGGGTTTTAACAGTTGTTGGATAGTAAATTCTGGATGGTTATATAGTTTTTTAACCGATCTTATGGGCTTTTTGGTGTAAGTTCAGGGTCCTGGGGTTCATCACTTTCGAGGTTCTTTCTATGAATGGAGTGGCTTTATTTGCATGTGAATACCATTTTGGGCAGTGGGATTTATGTTGTTATCATGGGTTTTTGGTTTTCTTGTTTTTTAATTGAATTATGTTTTGTGCTTGGTAGATTGATTAGGGTTATCATATATTGTGAATTCTGGTAGAGGAGAATTGTCTGGCTAACATTAAGTACCGAGAGAAAATTGTTGGGAAAGCAGCATCTCAAATGGGGAGGTTATATTTGGTTCAGTTAAGTCGATTGATTTACTGCTGTCAATCATGCCATAGCCATCTTGCAAATATTGATCAGATCTTGTCCAAGGTAGGTTCCGTGATCGTTTTTGTTGCAGTGTGAGTGGGATGCTTTTTAGCTTGGTTTTCAGTTTTTGCCAGAGTTTTATGGTATAGCAATGTCAGGCCTATCTGAAGTGCATGCTTGTGTTTTTGCTCCAGACTTTTATTGCCTATAGTGTGCCATGAGGAAGTAGTCCCATACATTATTTGGATTACCTATTTTGTGGTTTGTTGAAAAAGGACAGTAAAAAATGTTTGATACAGAACACAATTTCACAATCAAATTTATGTCAAAACACGGCATTATTGGTTCACTGATGATGTTGAGTTGTTGTGCCATCCACAAAAGGTCCATTATCACCGTGGTAGATGTCATGTGTTTGAAAATGATGAGGTTGGTTGCAAGTCATGGGTGATTATAGTGGAATATATCACTGGTGATTATGGGTGATTGATCACAAGGAAGTGCACTCCTTTTTGTGCAGTTCCTGAAGCATGTTTCTTGAATCAGTTCCAAAAAGAGTGCAACATTATGTTAATATTCAATGCTCAGCTGAGTTGAAATTGGAGACTTGAGCTTTTGATGTTCCACATTACTCTGTCAAATGGCTATTTTCATCTACTTCCACCTCAAATGAGTGATGATGAAACCAACATGTAAATGCAAGGCTGACATGGATTCCAAGGCAAGACAAGTTAGACAATAGTCCACGGGACTATCGATAAACTGCTCTTGGTAAACAAGTCAAAATTTGACCAGCTTTCAAACTATTTATTTATTTATTTTGAATTTTCTGGATGAGTATGGTATCGCTAGAAAATTTACACTATTTTCTCTGGACAAATCACTGCTCTTTGTGACTATGACACATGGACAATATTTGCTACGATCCCAATTTACGGTTATGTACATGATGATCTAGTGCCTTAATACCCTTGATTGTGCTTGCAATAACAGTGGAAACTTTAGGGTAAATCTTTCATAAAATTTAGTGACTAGCAAGGGAATGCCATTCTTGAAAGTCTTCGCTTGTATGGGATGATGGTTTTGGGAGGGGTGTGGGTTGTAAGCATATTTAGAAATAATAGGGCCCAGATGGGAGGATGCGGTTGATGGTTTTTTGAGGGGTTGGGTTATAAGCATATTTGACATAAGAGAGTCTGGATTATCTTTATGATGACAAAATAAGTTTCCCCTTGTTTCTTAAGTTATGGATGATAAAAAATAATTTCCATAAGTTTTGAGAATGCTGCCCAACAATTTATATTGATTTGGGTACGTATGTGCCAAATGGTTTCCTACCTGTGAAAAAGTGTTGAAGCTCATGGTCCAAAGTTTTATGTAAGTCCTAATCATCTTGCCATCCAGCAACCCCCTTTCAAACACTCTATCTCATTCTTTATCTCTAGGGTTCAAAAGAAAAACCAATATTAAGTGCCCTCTCAAGATAGTTGAATAAGCCATTTTGCACTTTCTAGTTTTGTTTATTCCATTTACACATAGTCCCAAGTTTCAACCAATGGCTAAATGCCCATGAATAAATAGATCAAATACGGACTTCGAAGATTGTCAGTAGTATATGTAAGACTGTAAGTGGCTATGGCTTTAATACAATCACCGAGGCTTTGTGCACATGAAGGCCCAATGCTTTTAGGTGTCGAGATAGCTTCCTTTTTTCTTTAGAGACCACTAGGTATTCTATTTGAGAGGCCCCTGTGTTGATTGTGGCCCTTTTAGCAACCATTTCAATCAACTATTATTTTTCACTAAAAATTTAAATATGAAAAAAGCATCAATTTATTCGTCAACACTTTCATTTTCCTATTGACATCTGTCCAGCATCCCTCGATCATATATTCATGCATGTCTTTGTATTCAAAATGGCAGCATATTTCAAAATATAGAAATAACTAAAAATAGTTGCAGAAAATATGTTCCACAGCAGCTAGAGAAACCGGGCTTGCCAATGTCACTGTTGAATATGGTTGGCATCTATGCGCGCTGGGGTCCTATAATAAATCCCAATTTCTCAAAACATGTCGTGTGGGAATTCATGGGGTTTTCTGTTAACTTTTGGCAGATTTCTTTTGGCCCATGTCAGGGGCTTGCTTATATAAATTCATTCGTTGAAACCCTTTTCTTCATTCTTTAGGAGGAATTAAGGTACGAGAGTAAATCCTTGCAGTTTTGGATGACTAAGTGGTGCCATTAATGTGGTTTAATGATCTATGAGACTAAATGGTTTTAACAGTTGTTGGATAGTGAATTCTGGATGGTTATATAGTTTTTTAACCAATCATATGGGCTTATTGGTGTAATTTCAGGGTACTGGGGTTCATCGCTTTTGAGGTTCTTTCTATGAATGGAGTGGCTTTATTTGCATGTGAATACCATTTTGGGCAGTGGGATTTATGTTGTTATCATGGGTTTTTGGTTTTATTGTTTTGTAATTGAATTATGTTTTGTGCTTGGTAGATTGATTGGGGTTATCATATATTGTGAATTTTGGCAGAGAAGAATTGTCTGGCTAACATTAAGCACCGAAACAAAATTGTTGGGAAACCAGCATCTCAAATGGGGAGGTTATATTTGGTTTAGTTAAGCGGGAAGATTTACTGCTGCCAATCATGCCATAGCCATCTTGCAAATATTGATCAGATCCTGTGCAAGGTAGGTGCCATCATCATTTTTGTTTCATTGTGACTGGGATGCTTTTTAGCTTGGTTTTTAGTTTTTGCCAGAGTTTTATGGTAGGGCAATGTCGGGCCTATCTGAAGTGCATGCTTGTGCTTTTGCTCCAATTTTTATTGCCTACAACGTGCCGTGAGGAAGTAGTCCCATACATTATTCGGATTACCTATTTTGTGGTTTGTTGCAAAAGGACAATAAAGAATGTTTGATACACAACACAATTTCACAATAAAATTTATGTCAAAACACGGTATTATTGGTTCACTGATGATGTTGAGTTGTTATGCCACCCACAAAAGGTCCATTATCACCGTGGTAGATGGCATGCGTTTGAAAAAGATGAGGTTGGTTGCAAGTCATGGGTGATTATAGTGGAATATATCTCTGGTGATTATAGGTGATTGATCACAAGGAAGTGCACTCCTTTTTGTGCAGTTCCTGAAGCATGTTTCTTGAATCAGTTCCAAAAAGAGTGAAAAATTATGTTAATATTCAATGCTCAGCTGAGTTGAAATTGGAGACTTGAGCTTTTGATTTTCCACATTATTCTGTCAAATGGCTATTTTCATGTACTTCCACCACAACTGAGTGATGATGAAACCAACATGTAAATGCAAGGCTAGCATGGATTCGGAGGCAAGACAAGTTAGACTATAGTCCACAGGACTATCGATAAACTACTCTTGGTGAACAAGTCAAAATTTGACCAGCTTTCAAACTATTTATTTATTTATTTTCAATTTTCTGGATGAGTATGGTATGGTTGGAAAATTTACACTGTTTTCTCTGGACAAATCACTGCTCTTTGTGACTATGACACATGGATAATATTTGTTACGATACCAATTTAGGGTTATGTGCATGATGATCTAGTGCCTTAATACCCTTGATTGTGCTTGCAATAACAGTGTAAATTTTAGGGTAAGTCTTTCATAAAATGTAGTGACTAGAAAGGGAATGCCGTTCTTGAAAGTCTTCACTTGTATGGGATGATGGTTTTGGGAGGAGTGTGGGTTGTAAGCATATTTAGAAATAATACGGCCCAGATGGGAGGATGCGGTTGATGGTTTTTTGAGGGGGTGGGTTATAAGCATATTTGACATAAGAGAGTCCGGATTATCTTTAGGATGACAAAATAAGTTTCCCTTTCGATGCCATTTTTCTCAATGTTAATGGCAGTTGAAGGGTTGGTTGGGAACCCATTTGGGAATTAGGGGATGCCCCATATCTCAGATTTCAAAGGATGCCCAAGACAATGACTTTCTTTCACAAGGATAACAACTTGTTATATTAATATGGAAAGAATTACCAAAGATTACTTATTCCAGCTTAAGAACTATCATTCCATTATTATTTCTTGCAGTGAAGGAGGATGAAATGAATTAATATGGTAACCAATTCCTTCAAGTGCTTTTCCCAATAAAAGATAATTATATGATATGTTTTTGAAATAACACATAATGGAAACTGCTCTCCCAATGGCATAAAATTATAGATGAATGGCAAGTGGTCATGGACTTCTTTGATATACATTGCTAATTTTCTACTCTCACCTTGAAATCTATCCCCCATTTTGGATGTAAGACCCAAAAAGAAACAGGTTTTCTTTGGGGTGCTTACATCTTTCATCTTGATCCTCTTCCTATGAAGGAGTTGAAAGATTGTGTTATACTTCGGTAGATTTTTAAGAAAGATTGACTTGGAATGTGTTGGCATGTGGACTCTAGCATTGCTATGTGTAGCTGCAAACTTTGACCCTTTGGTTTGAACTGCACCTGTGGTTGACCTGTGAGTCTCTTTCCCCCCTTCCAAGTTTCTTCCATGCAACTGAGCCTTTTGAGGTCCCTTTGGTTTCAGAATAGTACATCATGATAGGACAATATAATATTGTGAAATATTATCCTGGAGCATTCAAGGCATTCAACCTATATTATATATACTATTACTTTCATGAATATCACTAATAAGGATGGGTGATGCTTGGAGGTGTAGTCTTATGTATAATAGGTATTGATTATTCACATGATGATATGTGCCTCATTTTATCATATAGTATACTTGGAATTGTTTTCTAACTTAATTGATAAATCCATACCAATGATTTTCTCAAACAAAATTCATAACTTCATCGCAATTATTTATGTTAAAGCTATACAAATAGAAACACAAACATCAGTGCTTTGTTCTGACTGGATCTAGGTGCCGAGGCCATGTTTGCAAACTTGGGCCATTCAACAGGAAATGAATCTAGGTCCAAGCTATATGTCAAGGACATAATTATTAGTATTTCATCATACTTGTGTGCTTAATCCTCAAGTTTTAGTACCATAATGAGAAATTTGGGTTGTCTATTGCAGCTTGCTTTCTGTGTGTTGGTTTACCCATCTCTGCTTATCACATATACGAGACAAACGGCTTATTTGATTAAAAAACCCATGGGACATAGGCTCTACATTTTACAAAGCAAGACCACAGCCTGTGTATTGGTCAATGTTCATTGTTGCCACTTCAGCAGCTATTGTAGCCAGTCAAGCATTGATTACAACAACATTCTCAATCATAAAACAGTGCATGGCTCTTAGCTGCTTCCCTCGAGCTTATTTTCCACCACAGGGATGAAAAATGTTGGCTTATTTCATATCATAATGTACTGATATTCAGTATATAATGAAAATTCTAAGCATTTACCATGTTTTAAATATGCATTTATTTTTAAATTTATGGTAGATTATCTACGTATGAATCATTATTTGAAATCTTGGCATTGTACAAGAAGAATACCAAAGTTCATGACATCTCATATGAAGTTAGTAGTGAAAAATGTCATTTTAATAGAGTTCTGGCAAGTTAAGGAATTTGTGCATCCCTATATTTATGAAAATTTCACCAAGAGTTTGATTTCAGCAAGGAGTTTGATGGCTTTCACTTGTATTTTTTGAAACACCTAGTTGACAAAACCATGTAGTAGGAAAAGGACATTTAATTTTTACTCTCATGATGGTTTGTGACAACCAGCAACCTTGTGTGCCCTCTTTAAAAGTAACAATTCATTCTTAAATATGTAACATATGGAAAAACAAAATCTCCAAATACGAAAAAAAAAAATTTAATTTAAAATAATGTACAAATATATGTTCAAATAAATACATGAATAACGGATAACCTCTATATGACATTAACTATAACTCATTATCATCCACCCTTGCTTTCAAGAATGTCCGTTCACATGTTGCTATTCTTCCACACACTACTATTACTTATCCATATTCAAAACACACATAACTAATAGTTTCAAGTGTAACTCAATATCATCCACCCTTGCGTTCAACAATGTCCATTCACATGTCACTATTCTTCTACACACTATTATTTATAAAATATCTATATTCGGCATACACATAACCAACAATTTCAATTGCAACTCCTTATCATCCACCCTTGCTTTCAACAATGCCCATTCACATGTCCCTATTCTTCCAGACTCTATGCCTTACGGTGTTTCCTTTGCAACATGAACTGCGAATGCTAATTTATGATACAATCATCAATTTACCATAGAACTACAAATTACGTTAAACGAAACTCCATAAATAGTCTTAAAATAACTCCATAAATAGTCTTAAAATATACATTGATCTCTTAATAATTAAACCTTTGTTTCTTCCAACAAAACATAACTTCGTAACTAAAAAACATTATCAAAATGTTTAAGTAATTTTTCCCACGAGAAAAACTGAAATAAAAACAACGCTGAGTTACGGTGATCGAACTCCAATACCGGTCTTACTTACGTAAGCTGAAACGTGTCAAGATAACTCAATACATAACCTGATTTCCATGAACGTGTTTGCCACGTAAAATGTGTCTGCCACGGATTTTACGCCTTGCATACCATCGATCGGATGGCGGAGAGAAGAGAAACAGAGTCAAAGACAATCTGGACTGCCCGATGCGAGCATGATGGTGGTTCTGGTCTTTTTTTAAATTCGAATTGTTTTTGGTGATTTTTTGGAAATTTTTTTGGTCTAATTTTTCTAAAATTTAAAAGAGTTTATTGAATTCACAAGTTTGATGAGTAACTCTGCATAATAGAAATACACTTGTCTTTTTAAGGGCGCTGAACCTATATATACAGTGAAAAAAGTTTAAACAAAAAGAAATCAAAATTTACTTTTTTAATTTTTTTTTTTCCAACCAGATTTTGACAATAAATCTCCTACCCCTACCACTAAAAACAATTCCATTTAAATTTATAAACAAATATTAATTTTTAAATATTATTTATAAATAAAAATTAATTTTAATTTACTTAAATATTACCATATTATTAATCTATAAAATCTATATTTAAGTTATAATATTGATTTTTTTTTCTCGAAGGTGGCAACCTTATCAAACTCAGGTGTCAAACTCAACAGTGAGGACAGCCCATCTGCTTTAAAATAAAATATTAAATTGATTTATATCGACGATTAAATTTTATTTTTCCAAATATAATATTTAATTTTTAAAATCTTTTATTTTCTTAATATTATTATAATTTAAAAATTATTCCAAATAAATTTTTAAATATAAAATTCTAAATCCTACAAATAAATTACATATTTTTTAAATCTATTCTATATGATTAGATGTGTTTTACCACTCAACTTTATAATTATTATCGATTTAATTTATTTTAATATTTCTTTCACTCTCACTGGTATAAAAATTATATTTAATTTATTTTAACATTTCTTTCCTTCTCACTGATATAAATATTATATTATTTCATTTAGAGGTTGGAAATATTGTGTACATTTTATTTAGAGGTTGGAAATATTGTGTACATTTTAATATATAAATTATCTATCTTCGTACGTGAAATTGGACGTATCTTAATTTTCCTATAACGTTTATATTACGATTAGGATGAAAAAATATATATAAAACGGTGGAGCTTGACTATAAATTATTAAATTGCGTGGGCGTTATCCCATTACATTCCCAACCGGCTTCTCAAAAGTCATTGTCCTCAACCATTAATTCTATAATATCTTGCAAGTATTTTATGCACTTTATAACTTTCAAACATTTGGTGTAAGGGTCAAAATATTCTTTATATATAAAATATATTTAAAATATAATTTTATATTTATAGTGTTTTGATTGTATTTTTGTAATGGTGAAATTTAATATTTATAAAAGAGTTGTTGAATAAATATGAGGTATGTTAAGTTTCACTTCATATCTATTCCATGCTAAAGATATGTTTTATTTAGTATCAACCTTTATTTTTATTTATATTTTTACATTTGTATGTTTCACCTAATATATTATTCTTTACTTTGAATATGATCCTACTTCTTATTTTTTTATTTGCATATTTTATTTAATAATGGTCCAAACTCCATCTTCATATTGACACATTTTACCTAATATCTACCTCCATTTTCATTCCATATTTTCTTATTGGCATATTTTACTTAATAATTGCCCAACCTCCATCTTCATATTGACATGTTTTAGCTAATATCTACCCAACCTTCACTCTCAAGGATCACTATTTCCAACAATTAATTTTATAATATGTTTACATTTTATTTTCACTTAACAATTTTAATTAATACATGTGTTTTTAGGGATGAAATTATTAGGAAAACATAAATTTAATATAAATTTTTTATTCAAATGAATGCATAATTTGATTAATTGGGTGATAATGGAACATAAAATGAATATTTTCTATTATTTAAAGCTTAATACATTTTTTAAGTTGGGAAGAATTTTTTTAAATATTGTATTTTGAATGATGTTGGATTTTTTAAATGTTATGAGAGTGTTGGAATAGATATTTGATAAAATATATTATATTTTATGCAATATGTTATATTTTACCTTATATTGTTTCCACCCTAACATTTATATTGACATGTTTTACCTAATATCCACTTCCACTCACATCTTCATACCCACCTTTTTCTTTTCATAGTATCTATTTCCATATATGTCCTTCACAGGGAGAGTATTAATTAAAATATTTGTTATATATAAAATGGGGAGGTGGGAAATGTTAAGTAAAATATATAAATTTTTACTTTATATCATCCTTCACCCATAACCTCATATATGAGCAAAGTACTCTTAAAGAAATATAAAGAAAATTTGAGCAACAGTAAAACAATTTTCTAGTTTATAATATTAAAATTAAGGGAAATGTGCCCCATGAAATCTTCCTCTTAATGTTTCACTTTGACCCAAAAAAACAAGACTACATTTAAGAAAATTAAATATAAGTATAACATAATATTCTATGCAATCTCTTCTGGTTGGTGCTCGACCTAGCTAGGAGATTAAACTTTTATGCACAATGATATAATAACTAATCAAGGATGCCCTTTTCTTAAGCTTTTTGGAACCCTGAGAAATATATACTATATGAATAGCCCACGATACCTCATCATGTCATTTTTTTATATAAGATTATATCCCTTTTAATCCTTTCCGTAAATGAGCATGCCACTTCTTCCAAATAGTGGGGCGAAATCTACAAAAATCATTTCTTTATGTGATAGAGTGCATAATCTTAATAGATGTTGAAGCATATCTTTGATCTTGGTATTGATTTTATATTCTATTATGGAGATGAACTTGAATTTTATCATCAAGCCTCATTTACACCCGGAAAAATGTTTTCATTTAGACTAAGTGGAGTTTTAGTATTGTATATCATACTATGAAATAGAAATCTACAAAAATCATTTCTTTATGTGATAGAGTGCATAATCTTAATAGATGTTGAAGCATATCTTTGATCTTGGTATTGATTTTATATTCTATTATGGAGATGAACTTGAATTTTATCATCAAGCCTCATTTACACCCGGAAAAATGTTTTCATTTAGACTAAGTGGAGTTTTAGTATTGTATATCATACTATGAAATAATTCTAAGTTAGGATTCCTTTCTTTCCTCAGAGTTTTGTCATGATTTAATAGATAAACTCATTTAAGAAAAAAATTTGAAATACAATCTACTTATTTATTCTACCCAAGAATGGCTTCATCATGAGCATAAATAAGTAAAGTATATCCCTCAATTGATTACTTATTCAATTTGAAAATATTCAACTCTTAACACCACAATTGTGTGAAAAAATGGTCGGTATTGGGATGTAGTCTAGGGATACAGTAGAAAATTGATCTACCTCCTTCGTTGATGGGATGCATTTTAAGGATATGATAAAAATACATTTTAAATCCTTAATGCCTAGATACTGGTTCGTGTTCAAAAGGTATTGATGATTTAATTTTTCAATCAAATTGACTTCGTATATTCATATTGATCAAAATGAGGTAAATTAACACCTAACTTATAACATTGTTCATGATTACAGCGAGGCAAATAAAAAATGAAACGTATCGATTGCGTATCTATTATCTCTTAAGGGATAGTGTAAGAAATTAATATAATGTCTTGGAAATTTTTATGAATTTTCTTGTAGATGTATCCCCCTTTAGGTAGAATGAAAAGACATCATAAACTGGACGCCTCCTATTCAAATAAAGACGTAACTCCTTCCAGGAATATCCATATATTGGGTCTTAAATTAGAGCTAGTCATAGCTCCTAGCAATATCCATGTCTTGGGTCTTAAATTAGAGCTAGTTTTCATAACACTTCCTTCACCGTGGTGGAAAGAAGTTAAATAATAGAAGAAAAAATTGAATTATTGAGTGATTTTTTTTTAAGGCAAAGAAATTATATCTATTCTTTTTTAATCTTGTGGGTGTACTAATTTCTAGTTCTACATTTGAAAGTGTGATGACAAGCGAAGAAATGTAAGTGTAATATGAAACTATACATTCTTTGCTTCTTATAACAACTTTAGAACCTTGAAATGTGATTTTCATTCTATAATGGAATAGAGGTTTAATTTCTTATTTAAAAAGAAGTATAAGATTTTAAGAATTGTATGGAAATTTCATAAAAATAATTCTATGTTACGAGATGGGTGTCCATAAATATGTTTGATTTTCAAAGTTGACTTGGCCCTGGCCCTTCCTAAAAAGAATGATTTTAAAGAGAAGAATGGCATCAAAGAAGATTGTTTTTTTATCAATATGGGATGAAATTAAATAATGAGTGATGACGATGACATCCCAAACTAAATTATCTTTGGGTAATGGTAAAAATAATCACCATTTGTATTGCATTGAATGTAAGGGTAGTTGGTATATAAGGATATAATGCACTTTGTAGATGATTTACGGAGAACAATATTCACATTTGTAGTGGATGGTTTAGGTCCCACATAGCATCAAAATTATATAACTCATGTGATTTCAATACTGATGGATAATTATTTGTTACATGGCTAGTGAGATTTCACAAAACATAAGGAATGATATATATAGATTCAATGGTTGGGGTTGTCATAGCTTGTTTAGACACAATGGTGCTCCTAGCCTATTTCACTTCCCTCGCCACAATATATATTTTCCTATATATGGTCAAAAATCTTGGTATTTTTTAGATTTCATATAAGACACAAAGGGTGACATTAATGAGCTACATGAGTGCTAAATTAAATGAGGAGCCAGGTGTAAAAGCATAGGATGTTTGGGGGGTATAATGACCACATGGGAATACCCAATATGATATTAGAAAGACTTGATATTTCCCTCATGTGAGTACCTACTATTCTAAGGTGGTGTTAAAAATTATGGAAATTGACCAAAGTGGGACTTATAGTTGGGAGTGCGCTCCATAATAATGTTCATGAAATAGATATAATGAGTTCATTAGGTGATTGTAGGGATGTTGCATTAAATAAGGAAGGTATAAATGAAACATGTTGGTAAAATATCTTTACTATACAAATAAAATGGACCAACACATTTCATTATTTTAGGGGTACCATAACGAGTTCTAGAGAGTGTGTAATCTTTGAATATTTCAAGGACACATTAGTGAATGAGTAGATGACTTGGTTCCTATCCAAGGAAATTCAGTATATAAGTTGGCCTCAGGTCTTGGATCATAGTAAATTGGTAGATGGTAATAATATTCCCTTTATGGGGAAATCTCATGGTATGGAAGAATGATGAGGAAAATTCACTCATTGCATATGTTTAACAACCTCCTAAAAGGACATTGTAGGATAATAGAGAGTCTAAAACCTTAACATCAATTATAAATTTGTTTCCAACAAACTAGATGGGAACATTGTAATTGACGATGTAATTATGAAATACAATGTGCTTAATAGTGAAATGAAGTTGGAATGAAATAAAAAGGGGAAGATCATGCTTGGATTTAGAAATAATAAAATTAATCAACCTATCATCTAAAATATCAGCCACACCAAATGAATATAGTAAATAAGGTGCTACATAATGCATGTAGTAAAGAGTACGAATGTTTTCATATGTATTGCCATACATATTTGGTATCATTAGATAATGGTATTGATTACTCTGTGAAATAACCTCCATCAAACTATTAGTGGAATGGGATACCATTAAGGAAAATAGATTATTTAAGCACGAGCAGTGATAACCAAAAATAATGTTGTAAAATTAACCTTATCAAGTAGTAATCAATTGATAAGGTTGGGAGTTGAGGGATTGAGCAAGAGGGAGCTAATAGTTTTGAACGCATCCCCATAATTGTGTTGAAGAAATAATAGTAGTGAGCTCATTGAATTATTGCAGGTATGATTTTTTAGATAAGAAAGATTTAAATGCAACAAGTTGTTGGGATATTGTTACTATATAAACATGGAAAGACCAAGAGGTGTCGCTATTGTTGGGTGACCATAATAAGTGTTGGGGAATGTGGAATCCTTGAATGTTTCAAAGAAACATTGGTGAATGAGGAGGAAAATTATTTCCTATCCATGGAAGGGTATAAAATATGACATCTAAGCTAAGGTCTTAGATCATAGTAAATTTGTATATGGTAACAATCTTCCCTTTGTGAGGGAATCTCATCATGTGGAAGAATGAGGACAAAAAATTGTTATTTCATATTTTTAACTACCTCCTAAAAATGATGTTGTAGTATAATAGGGTGTCTACAACCTCTACCTCAAATATAAATTTCTCTCCAATAAAATGTTCTAATATAGCCCTTTAGGTTGGGTGGGTTGGACATCATATACCTAAATATTAATTTTGGATAATGCATGCTTGAGAGAGAACAACTTATTCAAGACAATAGTAGACATAATGCACTTGGATTTGTCATCATAAGTGATGTAATTATGAATCACAATGTTCTTAATAATGAATTAATGTTGGAAGGAAATATAAGGGAGAATATGAAGCTTGGATTTAATGATATGAAATGTAATAATCCTAAAATATGAACTATCAACTACACCAAATGGAAATAGTAAATATTTCCATTGTGTAGTAAAAGTATGACCATGCACATATTTATTCACAAAGGACCTAAATAACATGAAGTAATTCCTACATAAGAATAATGAGATGTACCGAGTGGTGGATTAGGATAACTCTAAAGAATTTAGGGACATGTTACAAGAATCACGGTCTAAGTATTACTAATGCAACAATATGTATTACCCTAAATATTAGGCCTAAGGTGGTAAACCTATGGATAAATTTATTGAATAAACCTAATGACACTCTTAATTACATGGAATTCAATTAATGAAATTAGGTTAGGTAAGCATGAGCAAGGAGCGCCAATAAAAATGGCATACAAGTACCTTGATCAAGCATTAATCAAGGCACATTTTTGGGCTTTTTAGATGTCTTCCTCATTAATTTTAGCCATGTTGATCATGAACCCTTTGGCCATGTGAGCAAGCAACAAATTCAAGAACTAACCAATAATTAATCTATCATTAATTTTGGCCTTATGGAAATGAAATTTTCCATATCTTTCATGAATAATGAATATGATTGGTGATATTGACAAAATTAGTGTGATGAAATCTTGTAAGAAATTCAATTCCTATGTCATGGTGACCTTGTACAACAAAATAGGTTAATATTACTTTTTTGATGGGCTAAAATATTTTATGTATATTGTCGCATTGATGTATATAGAATTTGGAATCCATACCGATCATGATGCACTGAAGTAACATAAGCCTAATTGACCCATCAATGATATAATTTGATGAGCACCAAAGTTGGAAGAAAATGATATGAGTAGAGGGTCCCTTTTAGCATGATCTTGAAATTAGTAAATATTATAGGGTATCATGGTTAACACAACATGTCAGATAGCATCATGTCAAATAGGATTAGCTACAATTTCAGTTAATTTGGAAAATTCAAACCAGCCATACAAGGTAAAGAGGAGTGAGTTGGAATTTGAGGTTGTCTTTTATTTTGATTAGTTCTATCAATGGTGGGAACTAGATCTATAGATTAGGTAAACATAGATAAACTGGTAAAAGGGATCTAATGGCTTTGAGTGCACCCAAATCAAATT